>PVJI01000632.1:0-230161 GCA_004026765.1 Micronycteris hirsuta
GCACAGAACAAGTAGCATAAATGGGAGGTAGACAACAGACAAGGGGAGGTTAGAACAGTATAGGAAGTACAGGAGCAGAAGGACTTATGTGTAGGACCTATGGACAAAACTAAAGGGAGGGGAAAGGGGGGTAAGGGGGAGCGGGGAGTGAAGGGGGGAAATGGGGCAACTGTAACAGCATAATCAATAAAATATAGTTAAAAAAAAAGTCATCATTCTTTGAATATCTACTCTGAGCCCTCTGCAGTGGATAATTTTTATTTTTATCTGCCCATCATTTCCTTCCCTCTTATTTTGGTCCTCAGATTTTCTTTGATAGGTCCCCCTCCACAAGTAGGGTACAATATGGGTCACAGTGCCTTGCCTTCCTGGGACCAAGGACTTCACATGAGACCCACGCTTAGCCAAGCAGATGCTGTTTTCCTGGATCAAGAATCTTGAGTAGACTGTCAGAGACTAGAGAATTCTTCCTAGCAGTGGTGTCTTGAAGACAGGTCATTAGCCTGTTCTCCCTAAATCCCTCTACTGCTTTCTAAGGCCAGGTCCTTCATGTTTGAGAGTTCTCTTTTTATGTCCAATATATACCCTTTTTTCTTAAGTATCCCTTAAATTTCTGTGGCTTGCAATAAAGAACTCTGATATCGTCTTTAACCCTCACAGCAACTCTCAACATAGGTATTATTTCTATCCCACGCTGGAAGAGAGGAGCATAGCTCAGACATATAGAAGGATCAGTTCCAGGGGACCGCACTATGTCAGGATGCATAACAGCTTCCCAAAATGTCCATATCCAATCTCTAGACTGTGAATACATATGTTCCCTTATATGGCAAAAGGGACTTTGTAAATGTGATTAAGAATCTTGAGGTTACCCAGGGAGGCCTAATAATATAATCACAAGGGTCCGTGTGACAGGGAGGCAGAGGGAGATACTACTATAGAAGTAGCAAATGTAACAACAGAAACCAGAGAACAGAGTAATCTGGAAGGGTCACAAGCCTTCTTAGAATACAGGTGGCCTCCCGAAACTAGGAAAAGCAAGAAAACAAATTTCCCCCCAGAGTTTCCAGAAAGAACTGGTAGCCTCAAGAGCAATTCTGGGGTAATGTCTTAAAGAAACTAATATAACAACTAATAAGGCAGAGCTAAAATTGAGACCCTGATGTGTCTGCCATGCTGCCTGTGCATAGGTTCCCTGAGCTTATTCCCAGAGTCACCTACGAACAGGAGGAAGGAAAGAAAGCAGTACTGTCTGCCTCAGAGAGGGGGCCCTCCACATGCCAAACCTCCAGGGAAAGCGAGGCACTTAGAAGATTTATGCATCCCAGCATGTCCCAAATTCAGGAAATAGTTCATCTTCCTTCCTGTTTGAAGATAAATGCTAATATAAAGAGCAAACACAATTTAGTATCTTCATGAGACTCTCTGGCTTCTGAAATTACTGAAACAAAAATTTACCTTGCCATAAGACAAAATAAATTGAAAGTGTTCTTTCAACAGAGAATGGCAGAAAATTTTCTGCCATGCCACCATTTAATTATGAGTGCAAAATGCATGCTGTTTACTGTGACATTTTGAAACCATGAGCATTTTTGGTCCCACTGTTAACTTCACAACATACTATCATACAGCTGGTGCTTGTCCTCAAATGGCATGGTGACACTTTTGTTTTCACCTCAGGCTTTGGTTATAAGATACCTTTCAGCACCATGAAAGTGTTGCGGGGTTTTTTTTCCTTCTGTTTATCTAAGGGTAGAACTTAGCTGAAAAGACGTTTCATCCAAACCAACCCTTTCTTTTCTCTTTAAAACATAATCTTTGTTTCACTGAAGGTCTCAGCTTTAAAGAGGTCTTTCATGAACTTTCTCCCCTGGGACATGGGACCAGATAGGCAGCAGTGTATTTTTGTTCATGGTGCTTATTTAGTGATTTATTCTTGCAAATGAATCTCTCCAATTCTTTTCAGTCAAAATAAAAAGCAAAAGTCTTCCTGCTCTTAATATTGATGGCAAATAATTTCACTGCTTCTGACTGACCAGTTGAATCAGGACTGTATACCACAAAAGAAAATAGTGCTGGATTTGTAAATAGAAGGAAAGCCAACAGAAAATGATGCAATCCACCACTGCTGAAAGGTCAGGAAGAAAACACCCTCATCAAACTTTGATGAGACTGTGCCATACCCTGTATTATTATTCCCATTATTACTCCTTTCCCAGTAAGAGACTTCTGCATCCCTGCTCTTTGCCATATGCCTTTCAGTTTCTCCCTTTTGGTGGTGTCAACTTCCCTAGAGCACTGCCATGGAGTTTGGCCATGGGACTTGTGCTGACCAGTGAAATGTGAGCAGAAGGAATGTTTACCATTGCTCTTCTCTCTCTGCTCCTTCATCCTGGGTACAAGAATGAAAAGAGACACGGAGCAAAGCCAAAAGTGACACAGAGCCAACATATAACTGAGTGAGGGATAAACCTTTGTAGTTACGAGGCATTGAGATTTGAGGGTTGTTTGTTACTACAGCAGAACCTAGAAAAAGCTGACTAACACAGAATACTGGAGAGTAGTTGGTAAACACCATGCAGGAAAGCATCAATTGGGACTCTCGTTTGCAAGTATTAGAAGCATAACTCAAACTGGTCTAAGAAAAAGAAAAAAAGGTATTTATTGGCTCAGTTAACAATAGGGGTAGAGCTGGCTTTAGGCATGGACAGATAGAGAGGTTCAAAATGATGCTATAGGGACTCAGGCCCTGGCCAACTCTCAGTTCTGTTGTATGTAAGGCATAATCTCTTTAGCTGGTTACCCTCTGCAGCTCAAGGCTTATCACCTCAAGTCTACAGAAGAAGAGAAAATCTTTCCTGATTGCATCTTGAAAAAATCTCTGGATTATCTCTGATTGAACCAACTTGGAGTAACCATGGTGCTCAGGTGAATTCAATGCTAGGATTGGCCTGGCTCACACGTCCAGCTCAGACCCAAGGTGGTATCGGCTAACTCACTGTCTACATGAACTGAAAATGGGGAAGGTAGTCCTCCCAGGAACACAGGAAGTACTGTAACCAAAAGAGGGGGGAAATTAGGCAAGGCTGGTAAGAAACATAAATGTCTACCACATATAGCAAGAAAATGGAATAAAAATAAATAGAATAAATACACTTTAGTTTTATAATTGTTTTTAATTCTTAAATTAACTCTGTGGACAATAGAAAACTTACACAATTATAAAGAGAAAATAAAAGCCATGTTCTTGCTGTTTGGAGGGAAACATCCTTTTGAAATAGTTTTCTTTTTGGTCTAGTGTTATTTTATGATGAGCCTTGATTTTAAACATTTCCTTTTCACTCTAGTTCAACAAATATGTGTACTTTATATATGATAAATCTTGTTATTTTTATAAATCTAAGAGAATTTTTAAAGGATTGTCAGTGTCCCTGGCTACATTAAAATGCAGTATCTTTTTTTAAGTCATGGAAAAGAAATGGGTATGTTATATGTTTAAGTCATGGAAAAGAAATGAGTATGTTAAATTATGGGGAAACTTTGTGAGGAGACATCTGGATTTTCTGTGATAAGAAATCAGCCCCCAGCTGATTTGTCCCATGACAAATAATCCCAGCCTCCCAGCTATGATCTGATGATACAATGATATTGAACATTGAAGATAGCTGGGTAGAATTTGTCTTACCAAGAACATTAAGATAAGACCCAAACTCACAGTTTAGATGGCTCCCCAGGTTGGAAGATAGTATTATTTGAGGCACTGAGTGCCAGCACACACATAATAGAGGATTTGCATTTATACAGGAAGTATACTCTATAATCAGGGTAGAAGATGAAAATTACATCAGTCAAAATTTCCCCTTAATATCTCTTAAGTTACTGATATAAAGTCGTATCTTTCAGTTAGCCTCACATAGCCAGTTTTTTCCCAGTCTTAGTACAAATCACTTTTAAGTACCAAATGATGTAAGAGGCTATAATTAACCATGCTCTTAACAGCATGGACTCTGAAACCAGCCTATCTGGGTTCAAATCTCTATTTACTAGCTGTGACCTTGGATAAATAACGTATGTGCATCAGTTCTTTCCCTGAAACATGGCTGTCACCATGACACCTAGTACACATGGAATATTCGCGTATTCCTGTTGATCCCCTGAACTTGATGTTCTTGGGATGCCTTTTCATCATTTATGTTGGCTCCCTGGATGTAATTGGGTTTTGATTTTTATTGGGTCATTCTTCCTCCAGATAATTCACTGAGTATCACTCCACACACAACATCTTGTTTGCTGTTGTACATGTGCTGCCACAACAAAACCACAAAGCCCAGGAAACAAATACACACTCACAAAAATACCCCCCCCAATCAACAGCAAATGAACCAGTATTAATAAGGTTGTAAACAGATTAAGATGATTATAAGAAAGGAGAGTGAATATGAGATGACTTACTGAAAGAAAATGATTTTGAGAGGGTAGAGGGAGGAGCACTAATAAGAGTTGGGAGTCAGAGCTATGCAAAGAGAAAAGCAAAATTTACATCATGAATAAAAAAGGGAATAAAGAAGGTGGAACGGTGTATGAGAAGGGAAGCTTATATTATTAGATTTAAACAGAAAATAAAAGAGGAAAAAGGAAGAAAATAAATGTAAAGAAATAACAGAAAAAATTAGGAGCCAAATTGGAGGGAATGATCCACCACAGCACTATCAACAACAAATGAGCTAAAATTAATATAGGTGGTATGGGAATCTGAGGGAAAAGAAAAGAAAGAAAAGCTTCAGAGATATCTAGGGGAATGGGAAGTGATTTTGAAATGATATAGGGAGAGAGAATAGTGAGAGTGAGCAATGAAAACCAGGCTAAGACAGGGAAAATTCAAATTTGAGATAAAAAGAAAATGAAAAGAAGAATAAAGAATAATAAAAGGGCAGGATGAAAGGGAAAATGAAGAAAGAAAAAAAACAAAAAGAACAGGCTTTAAAATTTGAGATAAAAGAAAGAGTAGGAGAGAAGACTGGTAAAATTTGAGATTTGAAATACAAAATTAGTGAAGATCTAGAGCTAAAATAGAAAAAAATGCAAGAACTACCCTACCCACAACCAACTAGCAAAGATTGCTGAAGGTGGAGAGAGAACGTGGGTATTTTAAGAGTGGGGGAAAAGGATGTGAGGTGATCATTGACAAGAAAATTGGTTTTGTGAGGGTGGACATGGGAGAAATAGTAAGAATGTGTAATGGAAAGAAGTTGTAGCAAGAGAGAAAACAAAATTTAAAACAAACATAATGAGAGGAAAGAAGGTAAAACAGGGTAAGGGATGGGAAGGGCAAAATATGTGAATTAAAATAAATTATAGTATACCATCTAGTGATTAAATATGCAAAAAGTTGATGGACAAGAAATGAATGTTAAAAAGCTATGCAGGAAAGAAAATATTACAAATCATGGAGAAGACACAGTGGATTTTGTCATAGTAGCCTCTAGTGCTTACCAACCTTTTTTTCTTTTGGAACCGCCTCTTGTGACGTCAGGTGGTGACCCACTCTGAGACTTCCAGGGATATACTGTCTGTGGCTGTCTCCTTCACTTGTTAATCTAGTCACTCTGCATTCAGCAGTCAGGTTTAACCACATAGCTCAAGGCAGAGTCCCTCCTGTGGTCTGGGCTATTGTTTCCCTTCAGGCTGCTGCTGCTCAGAGGTGAGTGGTCTGCCTGAGCATGATGTCCACTGCCATATGAGGGATGACTCAGCACCAGGATCCCACCGACTATTCTCTCATTTTTCTCCCCAAAGCAACCATCCTGAGTCTCTCCTCAAGCGTTTCTAGTCCATTCTGCCCCTCCTTTGCCAGAGATCTACTGTCTGTGGCTGACTTCTTTGGTTTTTAATCTAGTCACTCTGCACTCAGCAGTCTGGCTTAAGCACCACAGAGCCAGGGTAGAGTCCCTCCTGGTGTAGGGACCTTTGTTTCTCCTCAGGCTGCTGCCCTTCAGGGGAGTGGTCTGCCTGAGTATGATGGCCACTGCCATATGGGGGATGACTCAACATCAGGATCCCAGTGTCTACTCTCTTGGTTCTCTCCCCAACGCTTCTGTCCTCAGTATTTCCTCAGGAGTCTCTAGGCCCTGCCCTTGCCAGAGCCCAGGGTAAGTGGCTGCAAATAAAAATTTGTGTGTTGGCCCTTTAAGCAGCTCTTTGCATCTCTAGCCATCCATCCCTGAGAGAGCAGCCCTGCCACATTTTGCCACTGGTTGTTATCTGTGTACCTTTTGGGCTCTGGTACTCTAGGCTAGGAATCCCAGCTTAAGGTTTAGACTCCACTCTTCTCAGGAGGATTCAATCAGCCATTTAATTATCTCTCTGGCACTACTGCCAATGAGTGCCCAGCCAGCCTTCTCAAGTCTCCACCACACTCCTTACCAGTCAAGTTGTGCTGAAATTGATTCTTCTGTCTGTCCAAGGGTAAAAGGCTTTTCTCAACAATTTAGTTGTAATTCCAGATTGGTCCTGGGAGGAGGTTAGTGTGATTTCCATTCACTCCTCCGCCATCTTGCCAGAGCCCCTCCAACTGTCTCTTGTTTATTTTTTTTTCTTTTTAGCTTTTTCTTTCAATCAAAATTCAAATAGTATCAACACAATGAAATTTCAAAAACCATATGGACCCTACTACCATCCCCGTTTTAATGTCTCTGAGTTAGGTATGTTTCTTCTAATCTGAACATACAATGTATTATTTCTTTCTCTTCTCAGAAATTGGTTGTTGAATTATCAACATAATTCAGAAGATATGGTAATTTATGAGAAAAATGTTAAGATATTATTCTTTGAAAAGTTAACAATATTTTCCCTGTACTTAGGTCCCCTGTGCCCAGTCTTGATCTTTTACTATATTAGCTCTGCCAGTTTTCAACCCTGATTTTACCCAACTATCTGATGTCTCCACCTTCTTTCGAGAGCTGCTGGAGACAACCACATAAGCAGACTGTTTCTGCACACCACAAATTCAGGCATCAGCTGGGCCAGCCCTGTTAGTGCCTTTAGGTTTCATCACAGCACCTGTTGCAGCATCTTCCCCTTCCCCATAAGCCTCCAGAACCTGCCTAGATCTCCCTCTAAGTAGATGCCTTCATACCTGCCCGATAGACCAAAATGACCATACCCACTGCAAACTTTCTCAACTTTTCCCCCTTTCAATTCAAATTTCCCCTAACTTTTAGCTCTGGTCACAGAGGAGTAGATATACATCTTTTAAATAATAATAAATAATTTTGTTTCTAATTTTTGAAAAATGACGAACTGAAGTTTAAAACTAATCATACCAATGATACATGAATCATTTCTCCAAATATATACTAATTTTCTCTTTGTTTGGGAAGGACCATTATTTAAGGCTATATAATGAGGGGTATGGCTAGACTGCTGGGGAGTGAGGGAACCCTGATCAAGCGCAAGATGCTGCACTTTCCTAGAGAAGGGATGGATTGCAAGAAACCCCAAGGCAGCAGATTGAAGCAGCAGCCCTCCATGAAGGAGCCTGCCTTCCACAGAGATGCGAGGGACCCCCAAGAGAGGTTGAGAAGTGCCAAAGGCAGCCCAGAATTTAAACTGAAACTGGGGCTTGATAGGCTTCCATGTCCCTGGGGAAAAGTAAACAGCTAAGCTCATGACACAGTTCTGCACAGAGCCTGCATGGGGCTCAAAAGTTCATAACATGCATGTAACAAGGTGACACCCTGCCCAGGGCAGAGATGCTGTGCCCCTGCGTGGCTAGAAAACCTTAATACCTGCTTCCTAGTCATGGCTGTGGGAGGAGGGGCAGGGACACAGTATGGGCTGACATGCATGGTGGACATTAGCTAGAATTGGCTAGGAATTTGGACACTCCCACAGTGCAAAGGATTTTCAGGCAAAAGATTTAAATTAGAGGGTATGCAGAAACTCACTCTTTCCTTCTCCTTGAAACCCCAGTTAGAGGTTAGAGGCCAGAGCATTCTTAAGCCTGCGGGCCAAGCAGACCACTTGGCTATGCTACAAGCCCCATGCCCCTCCTCCTGTGTGAAAAGCAGCAGTAGCACTGGTGATCTGCATGGCCCTGCCTGGCCATGTGCACACAGACTTGAGAGAGATGCCTGAAGTTGGACTGTGACCAGAAACCCACCAAGCTGCCTTGATAATCATGCTGCAGCCACCTGCATATTGCAAAGAATGGTATTTTAAAAGGGGAGAAAGGTTTCCAGGAGACTTCCGGCCAAGATGGAGGCGTAGGTAGACACACTGTGCCTCCTCGCACAACCAAAAGAGGAAAAACAACAATTTTAAAAAACAAAAACAGCCAGATCTGACAGAAAACTGAACTGAGTGGAAGTCTGACAACCAAGGAATTAAAGAAGACACGTTCATCCAGACCAGTAAGCAGGGCGGAGCTGGGTGGAGAGCACTTGGCAAGACGGGGTTTGTGGAGCAGTACTGGCAATGCTCCAGCTGCATGGAGAGGCCCGTGGCGGGCGCACCTGGCCAAAATGCTGCAGGCGCACTCAGTGAAACCGGGGCAGAGACGGATGGACTGGGTGGTCCCTCATTCTCGCCAGATAAACCAGGAGGAAAAGCTGGGGAGCAGAACAGACCACGAGGCCCACCAACGCAGGGCAATAAAGCCTCAAACCACCAACTGAATACACCTGTGGGGGTTGAGGCGGCAGTGAAAGGAACTCCTGGCCTCACAGGAGAGTTCGTTGGGGAGACCCACAGGGACTTGGAACTGTGCAGGCCCATCCACTCACTCTGGAGCCAGCAAAGAAGGGCCCAACTTGCTTGTGGGTAGCTGGGAAAGCACGGAGAACAGAGCAAGCACCATTGTTCTCTCAGGCCCCACCCCACAGACAGCATCACAACACAACGACGTGGGTTACCCCACCCTGGTGAACACCTAAGGGTCTGCCCCTTAAAGTAACAGGCGCACCGAGAAAAAAAAATGGCCAAATGAAAGAACACATCAAAGCTCCAGAAAAAATAAAACTAAGTGACGAAGAAATAGCCAACCTATCAGATGCACAGTTCAAATCACTGGTAATCAGGATGCTCACAGGATTCGAAGAAAGATTGTCGCAATTACTTGAACAAATGAAGTGTAATATAAAGGAAATGAGGAGAAATCTGCAGGGAACCAATAGGGATGAGAAGGAAACTGGGACTCAAATCAATGGAGTGGACCAGCAGAAAGAAAAACACATCCAACCAGAAAAGAATGAAGAAATAAGAATAAAAAAAAATGAGGAGAGGCTTAGGAACCTCCAGGACATCTTTAAATGTCCCAACATCCGAGTCATAGGGGTGCCAGAAGAAGAGGAAGAGCAAGAAATTGAAAACTTATTTGAACAAATAATGAAGGAGAACTTCCCCAAGCTGGTGAAGGAAATAGACTTCCAGGAAGTCCAGGAAGCTCAGAGAGTCCCAAAGAAGTTGAACCCACAGAGGAACACACCAAGACACATCATAATTACATTACCCAAGATTAAAAATAAGGAGAGAATCTTAGAAGCAGCAAGAGAAGAGGAGACAGTTACCTACAAAGGAATTCCCATAAGACTGTCAGCTGATTTCTCAAAAGAGACCTTGCAGGCAAGAAGGGGCTGGAGAGAGGTATTCCAAGTCATGAAAGGCAAGGACCTACATCCAAGAATACTCTATCCAGCAAAGCTATCATTTAGAATGGAAGGGCAGATAAAGTGCTTCTCAGATAAGGTCAAGTTCGGGGAGTTTATCATCACCCAGCCTTTATTATACGAAATGTTAAAGGGATTTATATAAAGCATGGAGTGATATCAACAGGGGAGTGGTAGGGGGAGAGAGGGGGAAAAGGTGCAGAGAATAAGTAGCATAAATGGTAGGTAGAAAACAGACAGGGGGAGGTTAAGAATAGTATAGGAAATGTAGAAGACAAACAACTTATGTGTATGACCTATGGGCAAAAACTAAAAGGCGGGGAATGGGGGAGGGTGGGGGTGGAGGGGAATAAACGGGGGGAAAATGGGACAACTGTTATAGCATAATCAATCAAATATATTAAAAAAAAAAAAAGAAAGGTTTCCAGATGCATCCTTGAACTGAGCTGGCAATAGGTGGAGGGGTTATTGGCCCCTGGGTGTTTTAATAAGAATGGGCTTTGAGGCGGAAGCCCATTATTCTTCCAAAATTGTATAGCCTTTAAATAAAGACCTCCTTTCCTTTTTAACCAAACCTCTGCGTCTGGAGTTTCTGCAAGTGAGCAGCAGAACCCTATGTGGCTGTATAGTAACAATTACCTTTCTTTTCCAATTTAGGAAAGAAATTTAAATGTTAAATATTATAATACCTAAATAGTGACACTAGTAATTTAGTTTTTATACTGATACTTGAGGAACAAATAATTCAACATTATTACCAAGACTTTAACTTATATCTATCTCCATTAGAGAAGCATTTTTCCTTTTCTACTTCAGTACTAGCTTCATATCTTTGAACATCACTGAGCAATAGTGACTGATGTGATTTACTGATAAATTGATTACAAGGTGCATTTTTCCACTACCTCCTTTACAATTGGCAAGTTCACAGAATGAAAAAAAAACAACAACTCTGGAGTACTCCAATCAGTCCTGTCCATCTTAACTCAAACTGTCCATTTGACTTGGGGATCTCAATTCCTAAACCAACATTTCTCTCCAGACTTCACTTCTGAGCTTCAGAATGATGTTTCCAAATAAACATCCTAGAGTCACCTCAATCTCAATAGGCCCAAGATAGGAATCATCTTCACCCTTAAACATGCTTTTCAGGCTGTCACTTTGTTTCTTTTATAGGCCTCACCAACCTGGGAGCAAATGCTATCTTTCAGACATACCCCTTCTCCAACCCTGAACTCATCCTGTGTCATCCATCCATTCTACCAATCCCATGTCCCTTCTTTTTCATTCCTGTCGCTCTAATTCAAGACCTTACAGCTGTAACCATAGCCTTGGAAATGGCAGCTTCAACTCCAGGCTGTCCTCAATCTCACATGTTCCCTGTATTTTTAGGAGTAATCTTGCCAAAACATTATCATCACATTATGCCTCTGTTACAAAATTGTTTAATGCTCACTGTTGCTTATAGAATAATGCACGAACTTCATGCTTTTACTGAAAACCATAATCCACCTCCTAACTCCCTTCTAGTCTTACCTCCCATCCCATCCCTCTAGAAGCCATCTCTGCTGGTTTCCTATATCTGTATGAAGTCCTATCTTCTTCTACCTTTCTGCCCTTGGCCTTGAATACCCTTTTCTGCTGTATTTCCCTTCCTAAGTTCACAGTGTCATTCAGTGGCAATATGAGTAAGTCACGTTACTATGATCCCATGTGTAGTGCATCTTCATAATCACTAAATTTTATTAATGAGGAAGTAGAGGCTTAGAGTGACCCACTGTAGTGCTTTTAAAATATATCCATACATGCTTTGATACTCCTCTCTCAAAAAGGTGGAGCCTAATTCTTCATCGGTTGAATGTGGTACTTGAGCTGTACTTGGTGACTCACTTTTAACAGAATGTGTTGGAATTGGCATCCAAGTCTGGCTTATAAAAGGCATAGCAGCTTCCTTCTTGTCTCCTCCCATTCTGAAGGATGCCCATTACCATATTGTGAGGATACTCGAGTAACCCATGGGAAAGCCTGAGGCCTTTAGCCAATAACCATCACCCTGTGTGTGAGCCATCTTGAAAGCAGCTCCTCTAGGCTCAATCAAGCCTTCTAATGCCTGCAGCCCCTGTGACATCTTAACTGTAACCTATGATAGACCCTGAAACAGAGCCACCCAGCTAAGCTGCTCCTGAATTCCTGACCCACAGAATATAATAATAAATATTCATTGTTTAAGCCACTAAGTTTTGGGGTAATTTGTTATACAGTAATAGATAGCTAAAACACTTACCCAGAATCATGAGACTAATAAGCTGTAGAGACTTAAACACTAAAGTTCCTGCTCTTAACCCCAAACTAATACTGCCAGAAGTACTAGTTTATATTTTGTTTACAAAACCACCCAGCCTTTAAAAAACCTTGACGGAATTTCTCCATCAAAATTCACCTTCCTCTCATCTTTACATTTAAGCTCTCCTTAAACTGCCCATCAGCATGCTCCTGCCCCAACAATTTCCATATTTGCCTAAGTTCTCCCTCTCTCTCTCCATTTTCAATTTTGTAGCTCTAGGCTCTCAGCTTTAGTACCTACATCCTAGTGTTGTGAAAATTAAATGACATAATATGCATAAAAAGGGCTTAGTAAAGTAATAGTTTGATTACACTATTTATTTAGACACAACACTTCCTCTGCTATGTGGATGAGGTCTCAATTCTGACTGTATTGTATATCAGAATCACCTAGGGAACCATTTAAAGAAAAACAACAAAAACAAAAACAATGCCTAGGCTATACCCTAAATTAATATGTCTGATTTAATAAGTCTTGGGTGAAACCAGGCAACAAAAGCTCCCCAGATGGTTTTAGGCTGCTGGATTAGATCAGAGGAGATTTTACTCTCCCCTCCCATTACCCCCAGCCACATCTCCCAACATCTGCCAGTGTCTAGAGACATTCTTTTAAAAAAAATACATTTTATTGATAATGCTATAACAGTTGTCCCATTTTTCCCCTTTTATTCCCCTCCGCCACCACCCTCCCCCATTCCCCGCCCTTTAGTTTTTATCCATGGGTCATAAACATAAGTTCTTTGGCTTCTACATTTCCTATACTATTCTTAACCTCCCCCTGTCTGTTTTCTATCTACCATTTATGCTACTTATTCTCTGCACCTTTTCCCCCTCTCTCCCCCTCCCACTCGCCTGCTGATATCCCTCTATGTCTTATATAAATTCCTTTAACATTTCATATAATAAAGGCTGGGTGATGATGAACTCCTTGAACTTGACCTTATCTGGGAAGCACTCTATCTGCCCTTCCATTCTAAGTGAAAGTTTTGCTGGATAGAGTATTCTTAGATGTAGGTCCTTGCCTTTCATGGCTTGGTATACTTCTTTCCAGTCTTTTCTTGCCTGAAAGGTCTCTTGAGAAATCAGCTGACAGTCTTACGGAAACTCCTTTGTAGGTAACTGTCCTCTTTTCTCTTGCTGCTTCTCAGATTCTTTCCTTATTTTTAATCTTGGGTAATGTAATTATGATGTGTCTTGGTGTGTTCCCCTTTGGGTCCAACTTCTTTGGGTCCAACTTCTTTGGGACTCTCTGAGCTTCCTGGACTTCCTGGAAGTCTATTTCCTTCACCAGCTTGGGGAAGTTCTCCTTCATTATTTGTTCAAATAAGTTTTCAATTTCTTGCTCTTCCTCTTCTCCTTCTGGTACCTCTATAATTCAGATATTAGAATGTTTAAAGATGTCCTGGAGGTTCCTAAGCCTCTCCTCATTTTTTTGAATTCTTGTTTCTTAATTCTTTTCTGGTTGAATGTTTTTTCTTCCTTCTGGTCCACACCATTGATTTGAGACCCAGTTTCCTTCCCTTCACTATTGGTTCCCTGTACATTTCCCCTTATTTCTCTTAGCATAGTCTTCATTTCTTCATCTAACTTGCGACCAAATTCAACCAATCCTGTAAGAATCCTGACTACCAGTGTTTTGAACTATGTATCTGATAGGTTGGCTATCTCTTTGTGGCTTAGTTGTATTTTTTCTAGAGTTTTGATCTCCTCTTTCATTTGGGCCATTTTTTTTTCCTCAGCGTGCCTGTTACCTATAAGGGGTGGAGCCTTAGGTGTTCACCAGGGTGGGTTACCCCACATCATTGCTTTGTGATGCTGCCTGTGGGGGCAGGGCCTGAGAGGGAACAATGGCGCTTGCTTCACTCTCTGCTGGCTCCCAGTCACCTTCCCCACTACCCAGAAGCAAATTGGGCCCATCTGTGCTGATTCCCGGGGTAGGTGGGCTTGTGCACATTCTAAGTCCCTGTGGGTCTCTACAGCGAACTCTCCTTGAGGCTGGGAGTTTCTCCCGCTGCCACCTCAACCCCCACAGGTGTTTTCAATTGGTGGTTTGAGGCTTTATTTCCCCGTGATGGAGGCCTGGTCTGCTAGGTCTCCTCAGCTTTCTCTACCGGTTTATCTGCGCACCAATGAGGGACCCTCCGGTCCACCAGTCTCAGCTCCGCTGGGTCCGGGTCCGCCAGCCGTGGGTTTTGCTGAGTGTGCCAGCCGCAATTTGGCCAGGCGCGCCAGCCATAGGCCTCTCTGGGCAGCTGGAGCATTGCCTGTACCGCTCCACAAACCACCGTCTGGCCAAGCGCTCTCTCCCTGGCTCCGCCCTGCTTACCGGTCTGGATGAATGTGTCTTCTTTAACTTCTTGGTTGTCGGACTTCCATATAGTTCAATTTTCTGTCAGTTCTGGGGTTTTTTTTTGTTTTTAAATTGCTGTTTTCTTTCTTTTGGTTATGTGAGGAGGCACAGTGTGTCTACATACACCTCCATCTTGGCCAGAAGTCTGGAGACATTCTTGATGGTGAAGACAGCTAGGGTGCTCCTGGCACGTAGTGAGTGGAGGCTATAGATGCTGTGAAACACCCTACAGTGCACAGGACTATCCCCATAACAGAGAATTGCCTGGTGCTAAATGTCAATAGCGCTGATGTTCGAAAAACCTGGATTAGCTACTGTTTTCTGGCTGCTGCCCTCATTCTCCTTAAGAACATTGGTTCCTACTTGTCTCTATGACTCTTCCTGTCAAGGGCACCGTCAAGAAGAATATAGCATCTGACTTCTTGCCTCTTAAGACCAAATCTGGGCACCAACCAGCTTGGCTACTGCCCCAAATGAGCTGGCTCTAGGCCTGCCAGGAGGGCCTGGGTGTGGTCTTGTGCTTCCCTTTCCCCGTAGTTCTTTGCTACCATTTGAATTACAATACTCACTACAGAAACTACCGCTAGTTGTAAACACCTCTCTCTCATCCCAGGGGCTGGAGCCATATTTTATTTATCTCTGCTTTCTCCACAGTACCAAGGGCTATCTATGTCTTGCACTTGGTAGGTGTTCAATAACTATTTATTGCATTGATTTAAATTAGTATCATTTTAATTTTTATGATGCCAAGAATGGTGATACAGGTGCTCAATGTCAGTTGCCATCATCATCTTTGCTATATCACTGATGCAAAATAGCTCACATAAAATAATATTACTAATTTTATATGATATAACTTAATTGTATATGCTTAAATAACAAATTTTAAGATTTTGGAAGGATGTACTATAGCTCAAACTGATTACTTCTGTGAGAAGAATCAGATTAGAATGTGTCAATTTATCTGTCAAGTTTGAAGATTTTAAATGTAGAACTGAAGCATATAACTAAAAATAGTTAGAAAAGTTTAATCATATTTCCTGAGGCATATTAACCTTTGGGGGTGGGGGTGGGGAGTGAATGAGAAGAGAGGGAGTTAGAGAGAGAGTATAAGAATTGTTTAAAGTTTTCTATTTTACTTCTGAAGTGTTTCTTGGAAAGATGCCCTTAGCCTAGAGTAAAAATAATGAGAGACAAGAGCCACAGACATAACTGACCTGGGGGCATGGATGGATTACATGAGTAGTTCTCTTAGACTGGTGAAAACTATCATTAACACAATTTTAAAATTAGGAATAAATGATTTAAAGCCATATGTCAGCACTTACTGTTGCTTCAGCCACTGCTCCACAAATGGAATGGAGAAGAATTCTGTGAACGGCTTCCCTGTCCTCTTTGGATTTTGACTGGTCATGATGCCATATGTTTGATTGACAAGAAAACAATAAGCAAGAATTCAAGTCAATTGTTGTTATTCTGCTTGCAAATTAACACTATTGAATCTTTAGGGTCACTGAATATTCATGAAACTTACTTGTATAACCACTCAGTCAGAAAATCACAAGCAATGAATTTGGTTCTTTTCCTCTAAAGAGAAAAGAAAGAATTAAATTATATTCTTTGTCCACATGTTTGAGCAAGACAGAAGAAGAGCAGCTGATGGCTTGTGTTAGATGAAGTATGCATCCTCAATGAGGACTATAAGCACATCAACAAACATTAAGTCAGGTGACATAAAGAGTTCTGAAGACATTTATCCAGTCATTTTTGGAAAAGCATATTTTCTGACAGCAGGGAATATTAAAAGACAGTGTCCGTAGTAGGGAGCTTATTATATGCTTTTAGAATTTTCTCATAAGGATTTTATTTAAATCTAATTTATTGCTTTGCCCCAGTCCACTAAAATCCTCAGAACAGCATTACTTCAGGTCTGGTTGCCACTTTCAAATGTGGTAGCCAGGCACACAGGTGCCATTAGCCAGTACAGTTGATCCTGACAGTTGTCTACCCAATAGCCACTTCATTTTTAATTGCTTTTAGAGATAGAGGGAGAGAGAGAGAGATACATAAATGTGAGAGAAAAGCATCAATTGGTTGCCTCCCATATGCACCTGGACAGGGGATCAAACCCACAACCTAGGTATGTGCTCTGACCAGGAATAGAACCTGTAACCTTTCAGGTATGAGATGCCACTCCAATCAACTGAGCCACACCAGCCAGGGTTCTACTTCATTTTTATTAATAACAACCTAATTGTCAATCAGTCCAGGTGAAGAACTACATTTCCCTGCCTCCTCTAGGAAAGGACAGCCAAATGACAAGGTTCCACTTTATGACATAGAAATGGATATATCCTCTGGATTTCTGAGAAAGTTCTGCTCTTTCACTTCAGTCTGGAACACAGATGTAAGGCGGGAAGTAGAGCAGCATCTTTCAGCCATGAGGCCAAAAGCCGCATGCTAAAGATGGTGGAGCAGTTTATTAAAAGTAGCCTGGGCCTTTGATGACTTCCTTAAGTCATGGCACCAACTTGGGCCTGACCTACTCTGGACATCTTGATATGTAAGGAAAAAATAAACTTCACTTGGATTATTACCACTGTTACTGAGTTCTCATAACATGCAATTGAATGCAGTCCCTAGGTGACAGATAGGTAGTAAACTACAGGGGAAAACTATGCTGCGAGTAATGGGGGAGAGGGCGTGCTGAAAAGGGCATTGGGGTGGAGCACCAGGTATCCTGCTACCTAGGACATTTAAAGACTCTTGTAACCCAGACAGAATCAGTTAATTCCTTTCAGAGAATTGTTATTTAAACTAGGAGACAGAGGGACCCCACCTCTCCTTCTAAGATGGCAGGGGCTAAGAACAAAGTAAATCTAGAAGTTGCCACATGTACAGATCCTTCCCAAGAATGAAGGCATTACAGAGATTGATGGAAACTCTTTCTTTGCTCCTCCAGGTCTACCCTTCTCCACCCTGCTGCATGTGTCAGGAGGCTCATTTTATGGTTTACATAACCAGGCTCCTTTACTTTCTAGTTGGGTCCTGCCAATGGGAGCTATCAGCAGGAGATCTGAGAGAGAGGAGAGAAAAAGGCAGGGTGTTAGGGTTTGAACTGACTCCCCACCTGTCCAATTCATATATTAAAGCCCTAACCTTTGGTAATTCAGAATGTGATATATTTGGAAACAGGATAATTACAAATATAATTAGTATAGCCCAGCCACTCCTGAAAAATATAGCAATTCCAAGGAGAGTGAGCTAATTTGGTATTATATTAGCAAGAAAGAAGGGAGGTGCTATTGGGCAGACCCCCAATGGTACATTCCTAGTGACATTATACTAGACCCTGGATCCCAATATGCCTGAAGCCAAAATCCCCTGGACATTTCAGGTACATGAGCCAATAGTTAATTCACTTTTTTTGTGAAGCCAGTTTGCACTGAGTTATTTACTGCTTGCAACAAAAAGAGTTTAACTACTATTCCTTTCTTCTCCAATTGGCTAACACCCGTTTGTTCTTCAAGATGTCCTCAACAAGGCTTCTGAGCATTCTCACCCTCTTCAGTTTAGAGTAGGCTCCCTTCACCCCCAGTTCTCTGTGTGCTCCTATCATAACACCTCAGATATAACTGCCAGATCATGTGCCTATCTCTCCTACTGAACTACAAATTCTCCTAGGAGGGCATATGTCTTCCTTTTCTTCACATTCCCAGTGCTTAATTGAGTGCCTTGCACACAGTAGATGATCAATGAGTGGTAAGTGAATGAATGAATGAATTTACCATTCAATTCTCAAGCATCAAAATAAAAAAAAATTCAGGTCCAAGAATTCTGACATTTATAATTAGGAATTGTTATATAATTGTGGACAACTTCTCCTCGCTTTCTCTCCATGATACTTTATTATGAACATTTTCCTTTCTTTCCCCTTTTTATCCCTTCACTTTGAAATCGCCAACTGAGTTTTAAAATCTTAAATAAGGTTGAAAAGATTGTTGTGGAATTTATTCTTACCAAAAGAAAAGATTTTCAACTGAAGGCTTTATTCTACTTGTTAGTAAATAAAATATAGGAGAGGCTGAGTTGTGGGAGATTGTTTGCTGTCTTTTACCTGATTGCTGATAGTCTTTAATTTAAAAAAAAATCAAAAGTGCTGGCAAGGGGAATAAACTTAAAAGTGCTAGACCATGTAATGGGGTTTCTAAGTTTGCATTGCAAGATTAGAATTCCCTTCAAAAGTCATCTTTAACCAAAATAACAAAATGCTTGTACAACAATGCAGAGATATCTGGCCAAGATGGAGGCATAGGTAGATATACTTTGCCTCCTCATACAACCAAAAGAAGGACAATAACATATTTAAAAACAAACAAAAAAGACCAGAACTGCCAAAAAATAGAACTCTATGGAAGTCCAACAACTGAGGAGTTAAAGAAGAAACATTTATCCAGACAGAGATGGGGCAGAGATGGGCAGCCAGGGTGAGGGGAATTATGGCAAGGCAGTGGCTAGAGGAGCAGACGGTCCTACATTTGCGGGCAGATAAACTGGGAGGAACAACTGGGGAACAAAATAGACCATGCAACCTAGGGAAACAAAGCCTTAAACCTCTGACTGAAACACCTATGGGGGTTGAGGTGCCAGGAGAAACTCCCAGCCTCATAGGAGAGTTCACTGGAGAAACCCATAGGGACCTAGAATGTACACAAAACCACCTACCCAGGAATCGGCACCAGAAGGGCCCAATTTGCTTGTGGGTGGCAGAGGAAGTGACTGAAAGCCAACTAAGAGCTGAGCAAGTAGCATTGTTCCCTCTCTGACACCTCCCCACATACAGTGCCACAATGCAACAACATAAGTTGCCCAGCCCTGGCGAATACCAAAGGTACTGCCCCTTACTATGTAACACACCTGCCCAGAAAAAAATATGGCCCAAATGAATGAACAGATCAAAGCTCCAGAAAAAAAATATAACTAAGTGATGAAGAGATAGCCAACCTATCAGATGCAGAGTTCAACACACTGGTAATCAGGATGCTCACAGAAATGGTTGAGTATGGTTGCAAAATGGAGGAAAAAGTGAAGGCTATGAAAAGTGAAATACAAGAAAATATACAGGGGACCAACAATGATGGGAAGGAAACCAAGACTCAAATCAATGGTTTGGAGCAGAAGAAACAAACATTCGACCAGAACAGAATGAAGAAACAAGAATTCAAAAAAAATGAAAAGAGGCTTAGGAACCTCTGGGACAACTTTAAACTTTCCAACATCTGAATCATGGGGTGGCAGAAGGAGAAGAGGAAGAGCAAGAAATTGAAAACTTATTTGAACAAATAACAAAGAACTTCCCCACTCTGGCAAAGGAAATGGACTTCCAGGAATCCCAGGAAACTCCGAGAGTCCAAAAGAAGGTGGACCCAAGGAGGAACACATGAAGGCACATCATAATTACATTACCCAAGATTAAAGATAAGGAGAGAATCTTAAAAGCAGCAAGAGAAAAGAGTTATCTACAAAGAAGTTTCCATAAGACTGTCAGCTGAATTCTCAAAAGAAACCTTGCAGGCAAGGAGGGGCTGGAAAGAAGTGTTTGAAGTCATGAAAGGCAAAGAGGACCTATATCCAAGATTACTCTATCCAGCAAAGCTATCACTTAGAATGGAAGGGCAGAAAAAGTGCTTCCCAGATAAGGTCAAGTTAAAGGAGTTCATCATCACCAAGTCCTTATTACATGAAATGCTAAAGGGACTTATCTAAGAAAAAGAAGAAGATCAAAGATACAAACAGTAAAATGACAACAAACTCACCACTATCAACAACCAAACCTAAACACAAAAACGAACTAAGCAAACAATTACAACTTGAACAGACTTACAGAAATAGAGATCACATGGAGGGTTATCAGTGGGGAGGGGGAAGGGGGAGAATGGAGGGAAAGGTACAGGGAATAAGAAGCATAAATGGGAGGTACAAAATATACAGAGGGAGGTTAATAATAATATGGGAAATGGAGAAGCCAAAGAACTTATATGTATGACGCATGGATATGGACTAACGTGGGGGAATGGTGGTGGGAGGAGGGGTACAGGGCAGAGGGGAATAAAAGGGAGAAAAAAATGGGGCAACTGTAATAGCATAATCAATGTGCTATTGAATATGCAAAATATATTTAAAAAATACTTATACAACAATGCAAATATATATCTAGCATAAATTGCCATATTGTAATTTAAACAATCCAGCACCTGTAGGGTGGTAGTGTCTCTCTTGCCAAACAAAAGATGGACTATTGCCTGGGCATTTACTGTACTCTTTAATGGTGAAGTTCCCTTCTATGAAGGGAATTCAGCTTGACTTACTTTATTAAATAGACTTAAAATAGGCCCGGCTGGTGTAGCTCAGTGGATTGAGTGCAGGCTGGGAACCAAAGGGTCCCGGTTCGATTCCCAGTCGGGGCACATGCCTGGGTAGAAGGCCAGGTCCCCAGTGAGGGCCATGTGAGAGGCAACCATACATTGCTCTTTCTCCCTCCCTTTTCCTCTCTCTAAAAAAATAAATAAATAAATAAAACCTTTTTAAAAATAGATAAATAGACTTAAAATAGCCAAATTGTCCAATGTATGAAGATCAGGCAGAGAGATTAAATCACTTTGTTGCAAAGAAATAAAATGGAAGAAATTGTGTTTTCCTTCTGTTCTGGGCAAACATGAACGTACTGTGAATACTCAGACACACAGAACAACGGGTATATTGTTCAGCTGTGGTTTAGAAATCTATCTATGTGGTTTATCTGCTGGGAACTGAAAGAGAGAATAGAAAGCAAATGAAAACTTGTGGTGTTGAAGAGATAAGAGAGGAAGCAATAGAGAGAAAAATTAAAAGTGAGATTAAGAGAGTAGAGCACCCAGGAATTTCCTAATGGAGACAAATACACTACGTTTGTGATTGTTAAAGGATAAAAATGTGCAAGTTTTGGCAAGCAGAGGAAACAGGTAAGACAACCTCAAACAAAGTTTAGACACAATTTTTAAAAATCCAGAATTAAAAGGAAAAGACTAAATGTCAAGGGAGAAGACATCACTATGTCATCATGAGTCTGCAACTTACTTTGCAATGCATCCAAGAAAACAAGAGAGCTGGACAGAGAGGACTGATGGATTGGTGTATGGATATACAAAGAAGCAAATAAGACAAAACAGTAACCAAGGAATCCAGGTGGTAAATATGTGGGTGTTCACTCCGAAATTCTATCAGTTCTTCTATATGGTAGGGGAAAAATGTTACAATAAAATTGGGAGAAGGAATAGGGGAGGAGAACATCATCATAAAAGACCCAAACCTCAAAGAAAAGGCAAACATTGGGATTCAATCCAGTATTTTGTACAGTACAAAAAAAAGTATTTTGTACTGATTTTTATGTTGAATACACATATAATAGCAGATGGACATATATAATTTTATGTGCATATATTACACTATACACACATATAATAGGGGGACTGAAGACTAGAGAGAGAAACAATTCACACTGGAAAGTCACTGACTCCGTATCAGGTAAACTAATGTAATTACCCCCAGAAATGTCAAAAGCGCACGCTTTGTAAGGTTAGTGAAGTGCTGCTGGCTATGGCTGCCGGTGTAGATTGAGACTCTTTGGGTTTGTGAGGGATAGAAATATGCTCAGGTTACCTTGGTTATTGGGTTTTTTAAAAAGTCATTTTAGGCTAGATTTAGCTGCAACAAACCACCCCCAATTCTGAGAAGCTTATACTATCAATAGTTTATCCTCACTGATGTCACATGAACATTTCAGCCAGATGGGATCTCCTCTTCACACTGTCTTTATTCTAGGCCTCAGACTGACAGTGTAAAGCTCTCTCTGAAATATGCCCAGTTATCACCCAAACAAAAAAGAATATGGTGAACCATGCTTTGACTCTTAAAGTGTGTTTGGAAATGACATGTTGATACTAAAACCAACCAGTAGGGGCGGGTCCTACCACTTACCGACTACCAGGCAAATCTCCAAAGATGGAGTTCGGTGGAAAAGAAAGGAAACTTTTATTTAATGGCAAGTTTCTGTCTAAAATATCTGGTAACAAAAGTAAGGGGAAAGGAAAAGGCAGAGTATGACATCAAAAATAGCTATTTAAATATCTGCCATTACAACTACTATATAGGTTATAGAACTGAAAGTAACACAAGAACAAAGATCTGTTCACAGTGCTGACTATTAACACCAAGGTCTTTGGAATTAATGGCAAGTTTCTGCCTGAAAGCCCATACCTTCTAAGACACCCAAAGAAAAATTACCCTGTCACCCTCTGCCTGCTCAGTTCAAGGTTTAGCCAGGAACCTCTTCTCCCACCCAAAAGTATAGTAAACGTAGGTGGCTTAGCTGGTCTCCAGTCACTGTCCAGCTTCAGGCATCTTTTGGAGTCTGTGCCCCAGGCTTCTGCTCATAGGCCCACACTAGCCACCATTGGCAGGCCTGCTGGAGACCACTGACATGGCCCCCCGCCAACTCCCCATGGCAGGAAGGAAAGAACCAATTGACTTTTTGCTTTCCGGCGTACTCTGAAAGCAAAAGTCCTCTCCCAGAATCCCAGGCATGCAGAAAGCCAGTGGGAGTGTCCAGCTTTCCAGTGAGGGACAGTTTCAGCCATGTTTGCCATTGTCCCTCTTCAGCCACCATGTTTAGCAAGGGGGCAAAGTCTCCAATCACACAAGCACAGCTCCAACCCCTTCCCCATTTCTGGGCGTGCATGTCCCCCTGTTACAATTCATCATGAATAAAGCAGTCATTAGGTCAAGCCTCCCTTAGGAAGAAGCCACAAATATTTTTGAACAATAACATATTCTAGCACATTGTCTACTGTAAGGAACATAAGAATTTCTCTGACTGGGGACAGGGCCAAAGCTCAGGAAGTAGACCAGTGTCAATAGCTGTTCAGGGCACAGGACAGGTTAGCCATAGTTGTCTACCAGTAGTTCTGTGACTCTAAAACTCCTAGTTCTAGTTCTAGTTCTAGTTCTAGTTCTAGTTCTAGTTCTAGGTGGGGCTCAGCTCTTAGGCTGTGTGGCTTCTTTCTGAATTTGCTGATGCCATTTCTGCTGCTCTCTCCTATTGATTCTTTCTCCTCCTCCTCTCTCTGCTCTGCTCTGCTGCAAGGTCTGCTAACTCATGGCTTTCTCCTGATCTCTGGTCTCTACCCTTATATTCACACTATAGTCTCCATTCTCTCTGTCATCTGACATCCCAGCTCCCCAGAAGGGAGAATCTGATTGGTCTGGTTAGGCAGAACCCAGGACTGACCATTCCTGCTGGGCAGAGCCAGTGTACCAGACGATTTGCTAGCCACTTGCCATCCTAGAGTGGCTACCCATAAGGCCTGACACTTAATCCTGGTTGAATCACTACTGGCCAGGGTGATGGGGGCATGGACAATGCAGGGACAAAGGGTGCAGATAAGGCTGTGGACGTGGCATGTATTTAGAATGTCACAGGCTCGTTTCCTATGCAGATATTCTCCACAATAAATTTCCAGACACCCAATAGCCCCAGACATGATGAAACTGGTCAATACCCATGACCAAGAAATGAGCACACACTTGGTCTCTAACCAGATGCCAAAATACTTATCACGGCAAACTTCAAACAGGGGTTCAGTTTTTCCCCATTCCCTAAGAATTTCATTAGAGAAAAACTGATACTTCTCAAGGAAGTTAAAAATATGTGCTCATAACATATAATACTGTCCAAGACTTCCAGCATGGGCCACACAGTCCTTTCTAAAAGTACTATTTTTTAAGTAGTTTGCTTTTTATTGTATTTTATCCATTACCATTTAACCCCCTTACACCCTCTTAGTAAAAGGAGTCATGCTAAAATAATTCTACCAGCCTTTCCTGTGAGAATCTATTTTTTCTCCTCCTTAGAATTTTTTTTTTTAAACAAAGCTGATGGTATTTCTAATTTTCCTTATTGCTCAAGGCTAGGAAATGGAGTTCCTTCCCTTACTGACCAGAACCCTAGCACCTTTTAAAAGATATTTGGGTATTCGCTTTTTTAAAAATTATAATAAGTGACTATTAGATGGGCAAGGAATGTAAAAAGTTTTGTTTTACTGAATTATTCACAGTAGCAAATTATAATGTCAGGTGATCATCAAAAGACTTATCAGGAGTTAGAAATAGTTTCCTGTTACCAACTATTGTTTATAATATTCTTCATTGTACTGGAATTTAATGAACAACCAAAAATCAAAAGGGAAAATTTTATGTTGCATGTG
Source organism: Micronycteris hirsuta (assembly GCA_004026765.1). Lineage (NCBI taxonomy): Eukaryota > Metazoa > Chordata > Mammalia > Chiroptera > Phyllostomidae > Micronycteris > Micronycteris hirsuta. The sequence continues at coordinate 24,660 of PVJI01000632.1, forward strand.
ATAAGATAGGAAAACAGGCAGAAAGTATTATCACCTCTATCCAGACTCTGCATTAAGTCTATATTTAAAGCTGCAATAAGATTTCTTTTCAGCCATCACTTTAGTCATTCATAAAACTCCTGAATTAAGCAAGGTGCACTATTCCAGTTTGGCCCTGTTCGGTAAACATTTACTGAGGACCTATTATGTGTCAATCCCTATGCTAAGTGCTAGAGATAAAGAAATGAGTAAGACACGACCCCACTGTGGTTAATTCAATATCCTGCAACCACCCCCCAGCTAGGTAGTAGCTGTGATGTACACAGAGGATTAACCCCATGTCCAGAATGGACCCTGATAAGGCAGCCCAAATAAATCCCAACTCACCTTCAGCCTACACCTAAGCTGATCTGGTCCACACTTACCCTGGCCCAAGGTATTCACTGGAGCAGGAATGAGCAGGTAATCAGTTTCAGAGTGGTAATAAGAAAGACCAGTAAGCCAGGACAAGTGTAAGAGGGAAACAGACAGATAGCTGAACCAAGTGGCAGAGCAATTTACAGCCAGATGCAGCAAGTCACCTCCTGAAAGACAATATCTAGGCTTCAGTTGTATTTCGACTCCAGGCCCAGAAAAGCAGCAGAACCAGGTGGGTGACACCAGGACCAGTTGCAATGACTAATGACCGCCTTCCCTAGCACTGTCCAATCAGTGGAGATCACGACCCTAAAAGAGCTCACCTGGAAAACTTATGAATAATCTGCTGAATGCTCTCCTGAGACCTATGAGAGAGAAAGCTCTAAACACAAAAGACCCAGAATGTGTTTTTCCATGTGCTCTGCCTCTGGGGAGCACACCTGTGCCCTTCCCTACTCTTCTTCCCCCACAATCATGTATCTCCTAAACTCTAAGGGTCCCCATGAGACTTTCAATCAGGGGAGCAATGGGCAGTGGCAGCTTGTCTTGGACTAAACCCCCTGAACCTGTCCCCAAGGCCTCCTTTACGCCAACCTCTCAGTGAGCTAAGGCAGCCCAGCCTAGGCTTTTTCCTGTTGCTTTTTCTATGCTGAGCCCTTCCTTGTTTCACCGTCCCCAGCTTTAATAAGTGTACTCTTATAGGCACCTGGACTAAAATCTTCCCTACATGAAGTCAAGAACTCACACACTACCAGCTGGCCCTAAGCAGACCTACTCATGGCCAGGACCCCTGTCTGGTAATAGTAAGATATGGGAGGAGATGTGCTGGAGCTTCTGGGGAATCATTTCCTTTGCTTTTCTGAAAGAGTTGGACCATTCTCTTCTTCTGGTTGATGTAGTAGGTGGAGGCAAAGCCTAGGCCAGTGGCTGAAGATGTTTGGTTATTTCCAGAGAAGTCAGCCCAAGGACAAAGCTGACACAAGAGGACAAACAGAAAGACAGGAGAAAACCAAGTCCTCAATTATTTCACTGAGCCCCTGAATCAAACCAGTCCTGAAGTCTTCCTTCTTTATCTCAGAAACTTCTAGCTTCTGGAGTCAATAATTCCCTTTGTTATTTAAGCCAGTTTTCTGCTAGTTGCAACATAATGAATCCTGGCCAAGATACTGCCCAGTATCTCTTCTGCCTTCTTTTGGTAACAGCACCCTAAGTTCCTTTTGGAATCTACCCTTCCCCAACTCTAAAGCTATATGCCTTGGGTAGAGCTCCTTTGCCTAACAGCCCACTAAATCCCCTTAGTACCAAAGATTAATTCCAAAATAAGTAGCTAATCTGAGTCAGTTCAGTTACAGAGAAACTGGTAAAGACTTTCTCTTTCTCTGCTACACTTGAGCCTTATGGGACATAGGCTGGTGCTATAAGGGGAGGGGCCACTTAAGGGTAAAGTGCAGCTATAGGAAACAGAAACAAGAAATGAAGTGGAAGACATCATCTGGGCTCCCAGGTCAAGCTATACAGGAAGATTTCCCCTTGGGCCTCTTGTCTATATAAACAAATACACAAGAACTCCTTTTCCATTTAAGTCAGTTTGAATGGGGTTTTCTGTCACTTGCAGGACCTGTTCTCAAACTTAATTAACTCCAGCCACTATGGGAATGCTAGCTCTGCATACATAACACATCCAGCTGAAATAAACTCTTTTGAATTCACACTACTTTTTATTGTTAACAATATAAACCTTTTATGAAATACTGCTTACAGTAAAAATTAACTTTACACAAGAATTTCCAAATGAAGTTTATAACACTGCCACTAGCCAGTTCTGTTTATTAATATAACAGTCCAATAAAGTTCTAATTAAGTTCTAGTCTCTCATGTTCCAATTAAACTAATCCAAAGGTATGGCAGGATGTCAGAATATTGCCTAAAAGCAGTGACTCAACTTCTAGCCACAATGGAGGCATTGGTAGACACACTGTACCTCCTCACACAACCAAAAGAAGGACAACAACAAATTTAAAAATAAAAAACAACCAGAACTGACAGAAAATCAAAGTATGGAAGTCCAACAACCAAGGAGTTAAGGAAGAAACATTTATCCAGACCAGTAGGAGGGGCGGACAGAGACTGGCAGCCGGGTGGAGAGGACTCATGGCAAGGCAGCAGCTGGAGGACCAAGGCAGACAAGGCTGTGGCTGGCAGACTGGGCGAGGCAGTGGCTTGCAGACCAGGCAGTCCCACATTCGCACACAGATAAACCAGGAGGAACAACTGGGGAGCAAGACAGACCATGCAACCCAGGGTTCCAGCAGGTAGAAATAAAGCTTCAAACCTCTGTTTGAAAACACCTGAGGTGGTTGAGGTGGTAGCAGGAGAAACTCCCAGCCTCACATGAGAGTTCACTGAGGAGACCCATAGGGTCCTAGAATGTACACGAACCCACCCACCCACCCAGGAATCAGCACCAGAAGGGCCCAATTTGATGGTAGGTAGCAGGTGAAGTGACTGAAAATCGGCAGACAGTGGAGCAAATACCATTGCTCCCTCTCTGACCCCTCCCCCCACAAACAGAGTCACAGTGTAGCAACTTGGGTTGCCCCGACCTGGTGAACACCTAAGGCTCCTCCCCTTACTACGTAATGAAGACAAAAAATGGCCCCAATGAAAGGACACATCAAAGCTCCAGAAAAAAATACAAGTAAGCCACGATGAGATAGCCAACCTATCAGACGCACAGTTCAAAACTCTGGTAATCAGGATGCTCACAGAACTGCTTGAATATGGTCACAAAATAGAGGAAAAAATGAAGGCTATGCTAAGTGAAACACAGGAAAATGTACAGGGAATCAACAGTGACAGGAAGGAAACCAGGATTCAAATCAATAGTGTGGACCAGAAGGAAGAAACATTCAACCAGAAAAGAATCAAGAAACAAGAATTCAAAAAAACAAGAAGAGGCTTAGGAACCTCTGGGACATCTTTAAACATTCCATCATCTGAATCATAGGGGTGCCAGAAGGAGAAGAGGAAGAGCAAGAAGTTGAAAACTTATTTAAACAAATAACAAAGGAGAACTTCCCCAATCTGGCAAAGGAAATAGAATGTCAGGAAATCCAGGAAGCTCCGAGAGTCCCAAAAAAGTTGGACCCATGGAGGAACACACCAAGGCACATCGTAATTACATAAGCCAAGATTAAAGATAAGGAGAGAATCTTAAAAGATTCTCAGCAAGAGAAAAGGAAACAGTTACTTACAAAGGAGTTCCCATAAGACTGTCAGCTTATAGGACTCTCAAAAGAAACCTTGCAGGCAAGAAGGGGCTGGGGAGAAGTATTCCAAGTTATGAAAGGAAAAGACCTATATCCAAGATTACTCTATCCAGCAAAGCTTTCACTTAGAATGGAAGGGCAGATAAAGTGCTTCCCAGATAAGGTCAAGTTAAAGGAGTTCATCATCAGCAAGCCCTTATTATATGAAGTGTTAAAGGGACTTATCTAAGAAAAAGAAGATAAAAAATAAGAACAGTAAAATGACAACAAACTCACAGTTATTAACAACCAAACCTAAAACAAAAGCAAAAGCAAAAACAAACTAAGCAAACAACTAGAACAGGAACAGAATCACAGAAATGGAGATCACATGAAGGGTTATCAGCAGGGTGGGGAGAGAGGAGGAAAAAGTGCAGAGAGTAAGTAGCATAAATGGTAGGTAGAAGATAGACAGGGGGAGGTTAAGAATAGTATAGGAAATGTAGAAGCCAAAGAACTTATATATATGACCCATGGACATGAACTAAAGGGGGGTGGGAATGTGGGTGGGAGGGGGTGCACAGGGCGGAGGGGAATAAAGGGGGGAAAGTGGGACAAACGTAATAGCATAATCAATAAAATATATTTTAAAAAATAAATAAAAGCAGTGACTCTACTGTAATGCTTAATATTTATGATATTTATATGTCTCAAACTTAATTTGCTCCAGTGGAATACAACCCAGTTCATGAGAACAGTAACAGTCTTGTGGCCTTTCATCAACCTTTAGTCTAAGGAAAAAGCTGAGGATCTATCTTAACATTCGCATAGTTGATTTCTTGCCTTAAAATATTTTCCCCCTCCCAACTCATATAGACTCTGGCCAGCCCAAGGGCACCAGGAATGGCAGCTATAATTATAAATGGAGGATCGGGAAGGTCGATGTCAACAAAGACTCAGTAAGGAACAGACAGGTCTTCATGAAGCCTTGACTCCCACAAAAATTTGTTTCAGTATCAAAATTATTTGCAGGATTAGCTTCATAGTCATGCCTCCAAGAGACCAAGGGGTCTGCAGTATTCCTTTCAAGGCCTGCCATCTGCTCAGAGAAGACAGAAAAGATCTATCAGGAACTGTGCTTCTGGCAGGAGCTCTAACGATATGTCTGTCCTGATCCATTTCACTATTCCTGCCTGAAAATGGATTTATTCTTTATTTCACTGTCAACCTGGACACACCTCTCCTCCCTCTGGTTTTTCACTTACTGACATTTGCCTCCCCTCATGAGTCCCTCCTTCAAGCATAATCCTTAATAAGAATGGCAATCTTTGCTGAGTGCTTACCCTGTTTTACATGCTGTACCAACATCATCTCATTTGATCCTCACAACAGCCCTGATGAACACAACAGCCCTAGGTACTACAATTATCACCCTCCCCATTTAACATTTAAGAAAACTGAGGCTCACATCATTTAAGAAATCTTCCCAGGGGCTGAGAGGTAGCAAAAGTTAAAAGGAGGATTCAAGCCCACCTGTATGACTCTAGGACCCCATCCTTCATCAGGACTCCATCCTTCATCATGGTATTCTGCCAGAGCTCTTCAAGTTTCTGAGGCTGATCTCCCACCATTCTACACCCCACATGGCCAGTTTCAGCCCACCTCTTTTTTTTTTTAAGATTTTATTTATTTATTTTTGGGAGAGAGGAAGGGAGGGAGAAAGAGAGGGAAACATCAATGTGTGGTTGCCTCTCGCACACCCCCTAGTGGGCACCTGGCCTGCAATCGAGGCAAGTGCTCCAGAAAGGGAAACAAACCAATGACTTCTTGATTCACAGGCTGGCACTCAACCACTGAACCAACCAGCCAGGGCTCAGCCTACCTCTTCCTTACAACTGGTCTCATTTTGTCTTCAATCCCAGGTCTAGGTACTTTTTTCCGATTTAATTTTGTCCTTGTTTTAATGTAACTTTTCACTGTAGTTGTGCCAGTCACTGAGCTAAATGCTTTAAGTGCATGATCTTATTTAATTATCATAACCTCCCTCATATTAAACAATTATTATTATTACTATTTCCATTTTACAGAGGCAGAAACTGAGGCGTAGGAAGGTTAAGGTTACAAGACCACAATGCTATCAGCATCCAAGGTCACACATATCTAAGAGGTAGAACTGGGCCCTAAATGCAGGTGAGCGTGGCTCCAAACTCTATACTTAATCATTAAGCTTCCCTTTCACTGCTGCCCACATAATAACAACTACTACAACAATCTGGATAGGTCCAGGACTTCAGAGCAAAGGTCAGCAAGCCTTTGTCTTAATGAGCTAAGACAGTAAATATTTTAGGCTTGTGTCACAACTACTTACCTTTGCTACTGTAGTACAAAAGTGGCCATAAACAACATGTGAAGGAATGGGTGTGACTGTGTTCCAATAAAACTTTACTTACAAAAAGAAGCAGCTGGCTGATGGGCCACAGTTTGCAGTCCCCTGCTTCAGAACATTATAAATAACAGAAAATTTTTCATGTGAAAGCATGGAAAAATCCACAGTACTAGATTTTTGACAAGGAAGTTTGATTTCAAAAAAGCTCTGGTTGATTTCTCTATTTTCTAAATAAATCTTTATTATTCCAATGGATTAACCATTTAAACATCTTTTCAATCTGAGACTAGTTTATGACCTGAGTTTCCCATCAAAAGTAGGAGAAGAAATGCCATTGTCTAAACAACTCAAAGGGTCGACATATTTTAAAATATGGTATTTTAAAAAAGAATTAATTGAATATTTTTTTTAGGATATTTGTATTCAAGAACGATTTTATCCACACATTACATTACAGCAGTCACCATACCACATGGCATGTGGCTTTTAGTATTTATACAGACTAAAACATGAGTTTATAAAGGTCAAAAAATAGATATTATTTTTTTTAACTTAATTGTTGTTCAAATATAGATGTCTCCATTTTACCCCCACCATTCCCCCCCACCACAGCCATACCCACTCCCCACCCTTGATCTTATCCCTCTTTGGTTTTGTCCACATGACCTTTCCATATGTTCCTAAAAACGCTTCCCCCTTTTCGCCCCATTATCCCTTCCCACCTCCCCTCTGCTTACTGTCAGTATGTTCTTAATTTCAGTGTATCTGGTTATATTTTGCTTGCCTGTTTGTTCTGTTGATTAGGTTTCACTTACAGGTGTGGTCAAGTCTCTACAGTCGATTAATACTTGACAAAGGGAGCAAAAGCATAAAATGGAGTAAAAATAGCCTCTTCAACAAATGGTGTTGGGAGAGCTGGAAAGCAACATGCAAAAAAAGGAAACTCGATCACCAACTTACACCATACACAAAAATAAATTCAAGGTGGATAAAAAACTTAAATATCAGTTGTGATACTATAAAAGCCCCTCAGGAGAAAATAGGCAGGAAAAATCTCAGATATTCTACACAGCAATATTTTCACCAATATGTCCCCTAGAGCAACAGACATAAAGGGAAGAATAAACAATGGGATCTCACCAAAATAAAAAAGCTTCTGAAAGGCTAAAGAAAACAGCATTAAAATGAAAAGAGAACCAACTGTATTGGAAAACATATTTGCCAATGATACCTTGGACAAAGGTATGATCTCCAAAATATATAAAGAACTCACACAACTCCACTCTAGGAAGACAAAAAAAACAAAAAATGGGCTAAAGACCTGAACAGACACTTCTCCAAGAAGGACATACAGAGGGCCTAGAGACATATGAAAAGATGCTCAGCTTCACTAGCCATCAGAGAGATGCAAATTAAAACCACAATGAGATCCTGCTTCACACTGGTGAGAATGGCCATCATAAACAAAGCAACAAACGACAAGTATTGGAGAAGATGTGGTGAAAAGGAAACCCTAGTGCACTGTTGGTGAGAATGCAGACTGGTAAAGCCACTGTGGAAAACAGTATGGAATTTCCTCAGAAAACTAAAAATGAACTGCCTTTGACCCAGCAATTCTACTGCTGAGATTATACCCTAAGATATACCAATTCTAAAGAATCTATGTTCCCCAATGTTCACAGCAGCACAATTCATAATAGCTAAGTGCTAGAAGCAACCTAAGGGCCTATAAGTAAATGAATGGATCAAAAAGCTATGGTACATTTACATGATGGAATACTATGCAGCAGAAAGAAAGAATGGGTGCCTACTCTTTGCAACAGTGTGGATGGACTTGGGAACCATTATGCTAAGTGAAATAAGGCAGTTGGTGAAAGACAAATACCATATGATCTCACCTTTAAGTGCAACTTAATCAACAAAACAAACAAGCGAGCAAAATATAACCAAAGAGGTTGAAATTAAGAGCAATCTGACTATAACCAGAGGGGGGACAGAGGGGATAATTGGGGTAAAGGGGGGAAGGGTTTTCAGGAACAACTATAAAGGACACATGGACAAAACAAAGGGGGGGTTGGAATCAGGAGAGGGAGGTGGGGATGGCTGGGGTGGGCAGGAGTGGTCGGGGTAAATGCAGACAACTGTATTTGAACAACAATAAAATAATTATTTTTAAAAAGATATGACCAATAGAACAGAATAGAGAGCCCAGAAATAAACCCAAGTCTCTACGGGCAATTAATCTTTGACAAAGGGGGCAGAAGCATGAAATGGAATAAAAATAGCCTCTTCAACAAATGGTGTTGGGAAATCTGGATGGCTACATGCAAAAAAAATGAAACTCGAACACCAACTTACACCATACACAAAAATAAATTCAAGGTGGATAAAAGACTTAGATATAAGTCGCAACACCATAAAAGTCCTAGAAGAAAACATTGGTAGGAAAATCTCAGACATTCAACACAACAACAGCTTCAATGATATGTCCCCTAGAGCAAGGGACATAAAGGAAAGAATAAACAAATGGGACCTCATCAAAATAAAAAGCTTCTGTGGAGCTAAAGAAAACAGTATTAAAATAAAAAGAGAACCAACCATATGGGAAAACATATTTGCCAATGATACCTCAGACAAGGGTTTGATCTCCAAAATATATAAAGAGCTCATATGACTCCACTCCAGGAAGACAAAAAACCTACTTAAAAAATGGGCAAAAGACATGCACAGACACTTCTTGAAAGAGGACATACAGAGGGCCCAGAGACATATGAAAAGATGTTCAACATCATTAGTCATCAGAGAGATGCAAATTAAAACCACGATGAGATACCACCTCACGCCAGTCAGAATGGCCATCATAAACAAAGCAACAAATAACTGTTGGAGGGGATGTGGAGAAAAGGGAACCCTACTGCACTGTTGGTGGGAATGCAGACTAGTGCAGCCAGTGTGGAAAACAGTATGGAATTTCCTCAGAAAACTAAAAATGAAACTGCCTTTCGACCCAGCAATTCCACTACTGGGATTATACCCTAAGAGCCCTGAAACACCCATTCAAAGGAACCTATGCAGTCCAATGTTCATAGGAGCACAATTCACAATAGCCAAGTGCTGGAAACAACCTAAGTGCCCATCTACAAATGAGTGGATCAAGAAATTATGGTACATTTACACAATGGAATTCTACACAGCAGAGAGGAAGAAGGAGCTTATACCCTTTTCAACAGCATGGATGGAACAGGAGAGCATTATGCTAAGTGAAGTAGGCCAGGCAGTGAGGGACAAATACCATATGATCTCACCTTTAACCGGAACATAATCAACAAAAGCAAAAAGCAAGCAAAACTTAACCAGAGACATTGAAATTAACAACAGTCTGACAGTGGCCAGAGGGGAGGGGGGAGGGGACAATGGGGAGAAGGGTTTTTAGGAACCACTATAGAGGACACATGGTCAGAACCAAGGTGGGGTAGAGAGGCAGGGAAGGGAGGTGGGATTGGAGGGGGAGGGGAGGGGAGAGCATGCTGACAACTGTAATTGAACAACAATAAAGTAAAAAATAAATTTTAAAAAATAAATAAAATAAATAAATAAAAAGATATGTTTCTATCTTTTTTAGGTGTGCCTGTATTGCTACGAATTTGCCTCTCAGGACTGCCTTCGCAGTGTCCTATAAGTTTTGGAATGTTGTGAGTTCATTTTCTTTTGTTTCCAGAAACTTTTTGATTTCTTCCTTGATCTCATTCTTAACCTATTCATTGTTTAAGAGCATGCTATTAAATCTCCATGAGTTTGAATGTTTTTGAGTTTTTGCCTTGAGGTTGGTTTCTAGTTTCAGTCCTTTTTGGTTGGAGAAAATGTTTGATATGATTTCAATTTTCTTGAATTTTTTGAGGCTTGCTCTGTGTCCTATCATGTGGTCTGTCTTTGAAAATGTTCCATGCACATTTGAAAAGAATGTGTATTTTGCTTCTTTAGGATGAAAAGTTTTATATATATATATATATATATATATATAAATCAGTTAAGTCCATTTGATCTGTGACATTGTTCAATGCCTCACTATCTTTGTTGATAATTTGTTTGGAAGATCTATCCATTTTTGACAGTGGGGTGTTAAAAATCTCCTGCTATTATTGTATTGCTGTGAATATCTTGAAGTATTTCAAGATTTTCCTTATATATTTGGGTGCTCCTATGTTGGGTGCACATATATTTACAATGTTTATGCTTTCTTGATGGATTCTTCCCTTGAATATTATGAAGTGACCTTCTAGGTCTATTTTTTTTTTAAAGATTTTATTTATTTTCAGAGAGAGGAGAAGGGAGGGAGAAAGAGCAATGTATGGTTGCCTCTCACATGGCCCTCATTGGGGACCTGGCCCGCAACCCAGGCATGTGCCCCGACTGGGAATCGAACTGGGACCCTCTGGTTCCCAGCCCGCGCTCAATCCACTGAGCTACACCAGCCGGGCCTCTAGGTCTATTTTTATGGCCCTTGTTTTGAAGTCTATTTTGTCATACCTGAGTATAGCTACCCTGGCTTTTTTTCCTGTCCATTTTCTTGGAAAATTTTCTCCAGCCCTTCACTTTCAGTCTGTGTCGGTCTTTTGTTCTGAGGTGGGTCTCTTGTTCTGAGGCAGTATATGTGTGGGTCATGTTTTCTTATCCATTCAACTATTCTATTTCTTTTGATTAGAGCGCTTGATACATTTAGCTTTAAGGTTATAATTGATAGGTACTTACTCATTGACATTTTACTGCCTTTGTACCTGTGTTCCTCTCTTACTCTTTCTCTTCCCTTTCTTAAAGGAGACTCTTTAGCGTCTCTGGTACAGCTAGTTTGGAGGAGGTGTGTTGTTTGAGGCTTCTTTTTGTCTGGGAAACTCCTTATTTGGCCTTCTATTTTAATTGAGAGCCTTGCTGGATAGAGTATTCTTGGTTGCAAGCCTTTAGCTTTTCATTACTTGGAATATTTCTTGCCATTCCCTTCTGGCTTGTAATGTTTCCATTGAGAATTCAGCTGCTAGTCTTATTGGTTCTCCCTTTTACATTACTTCCTGTCTCTCCCTTGCTGCCTTGAAGATTCTTTTTGTCTTGGAATTTTGCCATTTTAAGTAATGTGTCTTGAAGTGGGCCTCTTTGGATTCCTCTTGATTAGGGACTCTCTGTACTTCCTGGATTTGTGTGACTTTTTCTTTCATCAAATTAGGGAAGTTACTCCTCATTACTTTTTCAAACAGGTCTTCTACCCCTAACTCTTCTTCTCCTTCTGGTATCCCTATTAAATGGATCTTATTACCTTTCATGTTGTCCTGCTGTTCCCTTAACCCATCTTCGTTCTTTCTGAGCCTCTTTTCCTTTTCTTGCTCATTCTGGGTGTTTTTTTCTACCTTGTCCTCCAGATCACTGATTCATATCTCTGCTTCATCTAGCCTGCTTTTGATTCCTTCTGCTATGTTCTGCAATTCATAAATTGTGTTCTAGGGGAGAGGATGCAGATAACTGTAACTGAACAACAATAAAGTAATTATTAAAAAAAAAGAAATTGTGTTCTTCATTTCTTCATGGCTCTTGTTGAGAGCTTCTATTTCCTTTTTCATTTTGATATAGTTGAAGTGAGTTCATCATAGTTTCCCTATAGTTTTTGGTGATTCTTTTTTTTTTTTTAAGATTTTATTTATTTAGTTTTAGACAGAAGGGAAGGGAGGGAGAAAGAGATGAGGAGAAACATCAATGTGTGGTTGCACCTCACATGGCCCCCATGGGGACCTGGCCTACAGCCCAGGCATGTGCCCTGACTGGGAATGGAACTGGCAACCCTTTGGTTCACAGCCCATGCTCAATCCACTGAGCTACACCAGCCAGGGTAGTTTTTGGTGATTCTTAGTGAGCTCATTCAGCTTCCTTATAACCTTTGTTTTGAACTCAGTATCTGATAGTTGATTTGCCTCTACTTCATTTAGCATTCTTTCTGAGGCTTCCTCCTTTCTTTTCATTTGGGGTTTATCTCTCTGTTTTCCCATTGCTTGTGAGACTCTTCTTGTTAGCCTCTGCTTCTTAAATTTATCTGTTCTGACTCCCTGGTTTTGTGGTGTGGACTTCTATGGTAGGAAACCTGTGAGATTTAGTTGTGTAATCTCCTTGATTTCCTGAACTTACTGCTCTTGGGCTGTCGTTTATGTCGGCTCTCTGGATGTATTTAGGTTTTGATTGTTGTTGGGTGTTTCCCTCCAACTGGTTAACTGAGGGTCACTCTGCCCACCACGTCTTGTATGCTGTTGTGCAGGTGCAGACAGGTTGTGTGAAAGCTGGTTCTCCTATCTGTCTAAGGTTATGAGGCTTGTCTCTTGCAATTGTTCAGTTCTTTTTTTCTGGATAATTTCTCCATCATTTAGCTGTAACTGTAGTTTGGTTCTGGGTGGAGGTGAGTGTGGCTTTCACTCACTTCTATTCCTACTTCCTTTATTATCTGTTGGTGGTCCCTTTGTTGGTGAGTTCTGTCTTCCAGCAGTTATATTGGTGTTCATACCTCCCACCTACTGTTTTATGTGATCAGTTGGAGGGGGAAGGCAAAATGGATTATGACAATGGGAGTGTATTCTATGGGATTTAAATTACCAACCCACAGAGAAGAGATAAGTGATCCTTTGGATAAGTATAGTGTTAACCAGGGTATTTCACCCAACAAGCCACTTTTTAGAAAAGGTGGAAAAGAGATAAGACTCTTGTTAGAGGGGAGAAGGATTGTGAGTTGAATCCCAAAAACAGAGGTTGTGGGAGGTGAGATTATGAGATATAGTGACAGTAAAGATAGAAAATAGGCATAGTGTGTGAGAGAATAGAGTTAACCACAATAGTAGTAAAGTTCTGGAAGACAGTAAAATGGACTAAGATCTGACAGGGGTGCTGGATAGTATTTACAATTGTATGGAACAATAATAATTTACAATAATACTGGAACAACAATTATATGACAGAAACTACATGATCTGAATAGCAAGAATAGGAAGTACACAATCTAGATTAGTGTGCTATTGGAAGACAAGTGAAGTGAATGAAGGAAAATTAAAATACACTATGAAAGAGAGAATAAGGAAAACAGTCAAACAATGCAATTAAACAAACATAAAATGAAGAAAACGTAATAGGAAGAAGAGAAATTTAAAAATACTAATAAAATAAAAGAAGTGAAAATAATGAAAAATGATAATACGAATAAACAATAACATACAAATTCTCTGGAATAGCAAAGTGAAATTTGTCTCAGTTTCTCAGTTGTTGGTATTAGCCTAGTGATTCCTTCTTGGGTCTTACTTTTTTCCTTTCACAGCTCCAGGTCTTATTGTCTCACTTGGGATTTTTTTAAAAAAGAGAAAAAAAGCCTCCTGCTGACTTTAAAAAGGCCAGGTGTGTTCTGCTGGTCTTCCTGGCTATAGTAGGCTGAGGGGCCGGGCTTCTCTTTCCTCCCTTCCTATGGTTTTGTGAGGATGGAGGCCATGTCTGGGCTGCAATCTTCACAGTTGTCCAGCCTGCAGCCCAGTTCCTCTGTTCTCTGTAGGACCCCCACTGCCAGTCTGTGCCAGGCCAATGCCTTCAATCCACCAGTTGTGCTGTCCTTGAGGTGCACAAATTAGGGGCAACTCACACACCAACTTCTCACTCTTTGCTGTCTTAGGTACTAGGGACTCTCAAAGCCTCTTCAGGGTAGTTCAGGTCCCCCACTGAGTTAAGTCTTTCTGGGGACTTCTAACTCCCTAAGCCCTGCTGCTCTCCTCTGTGGGTTCACCTCCTCCTTCCTCTTAGGGAGCAAGCCCAGCTGAGAGGGGGAGGGTATGGGGCTGCTGTGGTGGTGGGGTGCGGCCTCTGCCATGGTTGTGGTTGTTGCTATGATAGCTGCGGGGGTGCAGCCGAGAGGCCTGGTGGCTGCTGCAAGAGAATTCCCTAAACAGCCACTGAGGGCCACTTTTTGAAGAAAAGCCTCCTGTTCAAGCCTGCCACTCCTAACAAGCTCCCAGCCTCTGACACAGCCCAACTTTCCAAGCAGACTGGAGACTATCCGGGTCAGGGTCCATCATGGCCCAATTCTCCCTTTTCCAGACATCACACAGCTCCCCAATTTCTCTGGTAATGAATCAGCCAGCATCCACAGTCCCAGCAGGTGAACACCGCCCCTGTGTGTCTCCCACTTCATCTTTATTTCCCCCAGTGACTTCAAGCATCCAGGTCCGTCCTGGTGCCTCTCTATCCTCCCTGTTTGGCAGGGGAAGGAGCTATTGATTTGGCTCTTCCTAGAATCCTGGGGCAGGTGCTGGCAGGCTCTGGGCCGGTGGCTGCAGCAGCTCTGTTCCCAGCGCTGGTCCTAGGGACCTTACCATCCCAAAGCAATCTCCTTACCATCTGTTTTTCATTGTCCTCTACAATTCTGGCCTCCAACCTTCATATATGCTGGGATACCACTGGCTGTTTACTCTGTTCCTCAGAAAATTGGCTAGGTGTTCAACCTGTGCGCAGGGGGAAGTGGGCTCTCCTCCCACCTACCTCACCACCATCTTCTGCCACCATTGGAATCTTGATAGAAATTGCAGTGATTCTATCGATTTCTTTGTGTAGTATGGACATTTTAATGATGTTAATTCTTTCTATCCATAAGCAGTATATAATTCCACTTATTTGTATCATCTTCAATTTCTTTCTTCAGTGTCATAGAATTTTCTGTATACCAGTCCTACATCCTTGGTTAGGTTTATTCCTAGGTTTGTTTTTTTTATAAATTGTAAGTGGGACTGTCTTCCTAATAATCCTTTCTGTTAGCTCATTATTAAACTCACCATTATTTCTAAGAGATATGTTTAGATTTTTACAAATATACATTTTTAATGATGAAGAAAGTCCATGCTTGGGCATGTGTAATATCCAGAATGTATCCCATAGTTAAGGGGAACCACCTTCTATTCATCCAAGCAACAACTGGTCACTCAGAAGGGCATGTGGGGGAATGATACTCCTTTCATAGGCTTGCTATTTTCCGAGCAGAGTGTTAACAGTGTGAACAACAGTTAATATGTTATAAGTGCTTTCTATGTGGCAGACAGTCTTTCAAATTTTTACTTCACTCATTTATCCTTATAACAACTATATATTATTTAGGACATTGTTGTTGTTGTTCCTATTTTATAGATTAGAATACCTTGCCCAAACTCACTTACTAATAGAAGGACAAAAAATTTAACCAGAGCTAGTTTCCTATTCACATTACTTCATTTGATCCTCTCAATAATCCTGCCTGTGGTTTACAAATTTGGAGAGGAGACAGCTGCAGACAAGTAATTTCTCTAAAGTCACTAGATTAAAGCCAGAAGTCAAACCTGCCACCTGCTGCCAAATCCATATTGTTTCTAATAGTGTATGAGATAAATTGCAAAAGGACCACCATTCTCCACCCCTCCCTGCACACCCTTTGCAATGTGACTTTATAGCTCATCCCTTAAGAGATGGAGTCTATTTCCTTAATTCTGTGAATCTGAGCTGGTCTTGTGACTTGCTTTAGCCAATACAATGTAATGAAAGTGACAATGTTCCAGGCTCGAGAGGCCTTGAGGATGTCCAATGGAATTCTTCCTTGCAAGCCTCCCCAGCTGCCATGTGAACAATCCAGGGTTAATCTGATAGAGGGTGAAAAACCAAGTGGAACAGAGCTGAGAACTGCCCCAGCTCAGGCCATCCTTACCCAGCCAGCACCCAGCCTACCTGGAACATGACCACAGACAACATGAATGAACCTAGCCAAGGCCAGAAGAACCTCCCAGCTGAGTCCAGTCCAAATTGCTGTCACACAGAACAGTAAACTAAACAAATTGTTGTTTTAAGTCACTAACTGTTGAGGTAGTTTGTTATATAGCACAAAGTTAATGGAAGCCATGTATAATAACTAAAATACATTCCATGGCCAAATGGTAATGGTTTCCCTATTTAGCTGGGCCAGTCAAAAGTGCTACTACAGGGACTTCCGGCCAAGATGGAGGTGTAGGTAGACACACTGTGCCTCCTTGCACAACCAAAAGAGGAAAAACAACAATTTAAAAAACAAAAACAGCCAGATATGACAGAAAACTGAACTGAATGGAAGTCTGACAACCAAGGAATTAAAGAAGACACGTTCATCCAGACCGGTAAGCAGGGCAGAGCCGGGTGGAGAGCACTTGGCAAGACGGGCTTTGTGGAGCAGTACTGGCAACACTCCAGCTGCCTGGAGAGGCCCATGGCCTGGCCAAAACGCTGCAGGCGCACTCAGCGAAACCGGGACTGAGACTGGTGGACTGGGCGATCCCTCATTCTTGCGCAGATAAACCGGGAGGAAAAGCTGGGGAGTGGAACAGACTGCGCAGCCCATCAATGCAGGGAAATAAAGCTTCAAACCAACAATTGAATACACCTGTGGGAGTTGAGGCAGCAGTGGGAGGAACTGCTGGCCTCATAGGAGAGTTCGTTGGGGAGACCCACAGGGACTTAGAACTGTGCAGGCCCGTCTACTCACCCCAGAGCCAGCAAAGAAGGACCCCACTTGCTTGTGGGTGGCTGGGAAAGCATGGAGAACAGAGCGAGCACCATTGTTCTCTCAGGCCCCGCCCCCACAGACAGCATCACAACACAACGAGGTGGGTTACCCCGCCCTGGTGAACACCTAAGGCTCCGCCCCTTAAAGTAACAGGTGCACGGAGAAAAAAAAAAAATGGCCCAAATGAAAGAACACATCAAAGCTCCAGAAAAAATACAACTAAGTGACAAAGAGACAGCCAACCTATCAGATGCACAGTTCAAAGCACTGGTAATCAGGATGCTCACAGGATTCGAAGAAAGATTGTCATGATTGTCACAATTACTTGAACAAATGAGAAGGGATGAGAAGGAAACTGGGACTCAAATCAACGGAGTTGACCAGCAGAAAGAAAAAAACATCCAACCAGAAAAGAATGAAGAAACAAGAATTCAAAAAAATGAGGAGAGGCTTAAGAACCTCCAGGACATCTTTAAACATCCCAACATCCGAGTCATAGGGGTGCCAGAAGGAGAAGAAGAAGACCAAGGGATTGAAAACTTATTTGAACAAATAATGGAGAACTTCCCCAAGCTGGTGAAGGAAACAGATTTTCAGGAAGTCCAGGAAGCTCAGAGAGTCCCAAAGAAGTTGGACTCAAAGAGGAACACACCAAGACACATCATAATTACATTACCCAAGATTAAAAATAAGGAGAGAATCTTAGAAGCCTTACCCAGCAAGAGAAAAGGGGACAGTTACCTACAAAGGAATTCCCATAAGACTGTCAACTGATTTCTCAAAAGAGACTTTGCAGGCAAGAAGGGGCTGGAGAGAAGTATTCCAAGTCATGAAAGGCAAGGACCTACATCCAAGAATACTTTATCCAGCAAAGCTATCATTTAGAATGGAAAGGCAGAAAAAGTGCTTCTCAGATAAGGTCAAGTTCAAGGAGTTTATCAACACCCAGCCTTTATTATATGAAATGTTAAAGGGATTTATATAAGGCATGAAGGGAGTGGTAGGGAGGAGAGAGGGGGAAAAGGTGCAGAGAATAAGTAGCATAAATGGTAGGTAGAAAACAGACAAGGGGAGGTTAAGAATAGTATAGGAAATGTAGAAGCCAAAGAATTTATGTGTATGACCTATGGACAAAAACTAAAGGGCGGGGAATGGGGGGGGTGGGAATGGAAGGGAAGAAAGGGGAGAAAATGGGACAACTGTAATAGCATAATCAATAAAATATATTTTAAAAAAAGACTGCTACCACAGCCACCTGGCACAAAGCCATCCCCCTGAAAGCAAGAGGACAAAGCCTCAGAGCAGAGAAGGACATTTCTGTCATGAAGCTACTGCCCATTACTTTGTAAAACAACCCATGGGGTCACCCTCAGGTCAGAGCTTATTGACTTTCTTTTCAAAGCCTTGTCTTTTGAGAATAATTTTGGGTTTTAGAAACAAAAGCAACTCCTAGTCAAGTTTGGAAATGAAATAATCAATGCTGCTTTTGTTAAAAGGAAAAAGAAACATGACTATAAACTTATAATAACGTTTTCTTACATGGTTTATAAACTGGATCTGACAGCAATTCCAAGAGTCTCAAAGGAAAGTACTTTCAATACTAATAGCCTTATTGACGTAGTAGGACTAAGTGCCAGACTCTATAGACAGATTCCTTGTTTCAAACTCTAGCCCTTCCTCTTAGTGGTCATGTGAATTTGGGTATTTTTGGGTCTCAGTTTCCTCATCCATAAAATGGGGACAATAAAGTCACCCATTCAAAGGGTTACTGGGATAATTAAATGAGATCACAATATTAATGCCTGGCATATTATTCTACAAATGGTTGTCAATAATCACAATTAATCACTTAGATGGTAACTGGTGATGGTAGATTCTTACAAACAGCTCTCACTCTAAGTCCTAATTCATATTTCAGCAGGACAGTTACTGAGAAAGGCACACAGTTTCTTACCAATTGTTTATTTCTGAAATTTTCTATTTAATATTTTTGGACAGTTGTTGACCATAGGTAACTGAAACCACACAAGGGGACTACTGTACTTGTTTTCCCAAGATGTGCTATAGGGGGACTTCAGGTTGTCCTCATGGGCCCAAGGCAATGGCTAAGAAAGGCAGACCAGGAACCCACAGAATAATACAAATTAGAGATCACCAGTTGATGAGATCTAGCTCACAAATGTGTTGACATACTGTGTTTACTCTTTTTTTTAAATTAACTATCAAAAGTCTTTCATTTATTATTTTTAAATTTTATTTTTATTGAATTTATTGGGGTGACATTAATAAAACTATATAGGTTTCAGTGTACACTTCTATAACACATCATCTGTATCTTGTATTGAGTGTTCACCATCCAAGTCAAGTCTCCTTCCGTCACCACTTATCCCCCTTTTACCCTCTATAACCAGCCCCCGCCTCTCTTTCCTTCTGGTAATTACCATACTGTTTTCTGTGTCTATGAGCATTTTTTTCTTAATCCATTCGCCTTTTCCACCCGGCCCACCAACCTTTTAAAAAATTAATGGACCTGGCCGGGTAGCTGCACTGGTTAAAGCGCTGTCCCAATATACCAATGTTGCAGGTTTGATCCCTAGTCAGGGCACATAAAAGAAGCAACCAATGAATGCATAAATAAGTGGAATGACAAGTCAATGTTTCTCTCTCTCTCAAATCAATAAATAAAAAAAAAACAAACAGAAAATGGATTGGGAAAGTGCATGGTAAAATCTGGATTGGGAGCTTCTATTAAAAACTCAGAAGATATGGCCACACTGAGCCCACAATGCTGCATGGTGATAAACAGTAGGAAATGAGAAGCACAGCAGCTGCCACACGAATTGCACAAACTTCTTCAGTGGCCATGGTCCCCACCACTTCCTGGTGTCCCTTTATGGTTATTCCAGGCCTATTTCATTACTCACTTGGCCTCACAGCCCCTTGAATTCTTTTCCCTTAAGATGGTTTTCATATTCTGGGTATGGTAGTTTTAATAATTGACCCTAAAGATGTCCATGCCCTAATTCCCATGCCTGTGAATATGTCATCTTATATGGCAAAGGAACTTTGCAGGTGTGATAATTAAGGGTGCTAAGATGGGAAAATTATCCAGGTGGGTCCAAGGGTCATTAAAAGGGAGGCAACAGGGCCAAAGCCAGAGAAGGGCCAAGTGGAAGTGACACTACTGCTGACTTTGCAGATAAAAGAGGCCACAAGACAAGGAAAACCAGTGGCCTCTAGAAGCTGGAAAAGGCAAAGAAACAGATCCTCCCCTAGAAACTCCATTAGAAACACAGTTCTGTGGATGCAGTTTAGACTTTTTTTTTAAAGATTTTATTTCTTTCTTTTTAGAGATGTGGAAGGGAGAGAGAAAGACAGGGAGAGAAACATCAATGTGTGGTTGCCTCTTGTGTACCCCCTACTGGGGAATCTGGCCCACAACCCAGGCAGCCCTGACTAGAAATCCAGCTAGTGGCCTTTTGGTTCGCAGCCAGGCAGGCGCGCAATCCACTGAGCCACACCAGCCAGGGCTGCATTTTAGACTTCTGAACCACTTATTCTATACCTTCAATGGGCATAATAGTAATGCACAATAAAACACTGTCCTGCAGTGTAAATATTTTCAAATATCCCACTGGATATTTACTAGTAAAAAATGTCTTTCTAATGACCAGAGCCAAGAACCTAGCTCAATTTAACACATACATGCAAGGTCTTTTTGCATGATTTTAATATACATTGATTTTTCCAGAAAAGATATGACCATGTAGATCAAGAGAAAACTGTACTTTGTTTTATTCAGAACCCAAGTTTCTCACCATGTCATAAAATTAGATCACCAAGACAATATCAGTTACAGTGTCTGAGTGACTGAAACATGTGATTTAATCTGCATTTGTGGCTGTTGTGCTCATGGTGATTCTGTGTATAGGTGCAAGCAAATGATCACATCATATCTTCCAGTGAAGTTTTACTTGAGCTTTAGAAAAGAAAATACATACTACTAACAATATAAATGATTTTTGTTCTATTTCTCCACTATGTTATATTCCAATATAATATAAATAGCCACTATATATATTTTTGAAATTATTGTATAGATAGGTAATTATGATAGTGGCCTCTAATTAATTGTGCCTCCTGGACCCATTCCCCTTTGCAATGTGACTTTGCTATTTTCTCTAGATGGGGGTCTATAACTTACCTGCTTATGAGTTGCTTTGTGAGCTGTTGGCCTTGTGAGTTGTTATGACCAAAGAAATGCTGTATAAATGATGCTTTTGGGGTTCTGGAGGCCAGGCCTTACACGGCTGCCTTCGCTCTCTTGAAAGGCTGCCCTGAAACCACCAGACTGTGAAGGAGCAGGTCTGGCCTAATGCAGGATGAGAGTCATGTGGAGGAGAAATGAAGTGCCTCAGCAAAAAGCCAGCACCAAGTCCCCAGACATGTGAGTGAGGCCAGCCTGGACCTACCAATCCTGTCTAGTCACCAACCGAAAGCAGCCACATGAGTAAGTTGAGGTGAGACCCAACAGACAACCTGCACAGTCAGGCCATAGAAATAATAAATCATTGTTTTATTACACAGTAACAAAGCTTTCATATAATTTATTATACAACAACACAGCAAATTATATAACTGGTAAATAGGTACTGTTATCTCAGCTTTTCATTTTAGGATTCTAAGAGCACTATAAAGTGTGATGAGAAGAGGGCACTGGGCCCAACAGGGTGGAGAACCACCGCTCTGATGATTTCCCACTGCTTTAAAATAAAACCTGCACTCTTTACTGGCCTATGTGACATGGCTGCTGCACAGCAACTTTGCCAGCCTCACTTCCCATCTCATTTGCTCACTCTGCTCCTGGCCTAGTTTCCTTTTTGTCCCTGGATTAGGCCACTAAATTTGGCTATCCTGAGTCATTAGGAAACTTGAAAAGAGCTTTATGTATGCTCCATAAATCAGTATACACATTTAAAGAAGCTTGTACAAATATCTATAGTAGGCCAACTTATACATGTCCACCAGCTATTTGTACAACATAATTATTTTCCATTTTTTATCTGTCACAGAGTGTATTTGTTTAACAAAATACAAAACACTGCTGGCACCGAGCTAATTTCACAGCAGAAGTGAAAAGTCCACTGACTTCATTTATAGATCGTCACTTCAATGCCACACACATGCCATTTAAACCTTCTCTATGAACTTTTTACACACTATTTGAAAATATCCACCTGAGAAAGGGCTAAATAAATTTATTTCACTTGCTAAAGTCATATCATGAAGTGTGCAAGGTCACCATCTAATGCTAAGGCTGAGTTAACTCATGAAAATCACATGTAGAAGGTTCAGTCTCCCAAGTGGGACCTCACCCAAATATTAAGGAATAGAGAAATATCTGCTTATTAAATAAGCTGAATTTTATTCTGAGCATTTATGAGATTTAACTATCTAATGATAAACAAACTATTTGATTAGGGTCTTTATGACACTAAGTGGAATCCAATTCATAATATTAAAATGAACATATAAAAGAATCATGTTATTAATGAAACAAAATAAAAATTATCCAGCTTGCACAGCTTTTCCAGGGCACAGCTGGGTTAGAAGTAAAGTCTGCCTGATTCCAGAGGTCAGTTTCTGAACCACTGGAGCATGTACCATACACTGCTTCATGTATGTATGCAGCTGCAGACACACACACATAGCAGGAATGTACGTAATTGGCCAGGTGCTCTACAGCATAGTAATTAGGTGTTGCCTCTTGCTGTCTCTCTCTGCTTTATTCCCTCAGCTTTTGGAAATATCATGGTACTTAA
The DNA here is from genome assembly GCA_004026765.1 of Micronycteris hirsuta. NCBI lineage: Eukaryota > Metazoa > Chordata > Mammalia > Chiroptera > Phyllostomidae > Micronycteris > Micronycteris hirsuta. The sequence continues at coordinate 47,073 of PVJI01000632.1, forward strand.
AGGACAATCTTAATGAAGGGTTCTGCCCATGTGGCCAGCATGAAGGACTAGCCTGGGGGACTGCCTCAGAACTGCCTAGCTTCTCACTCCTTTCCTCCACAGCTTCCATCTTTCTGATCAGAATCTGGCCTCTGCTTTTGGCAAGCCCTTAGACCAACTGGCAACATGGTCTAGTGATGAAACTTCTAGACTCAGGAACCAGCCTGCTTGGTTTGAATCTTGGCTCCTGCCACTGTGTTGTGCACTTGAGCTCACTGTTTAACCTTGGTGCTGCACAGCCTTCATCTGTAAGATGGCAATAACAGCACCCACATTAGAGGACTGCTGGGATGATTAAAAGAGTTCCTGTAGGTAACATGCTTAGAACAGTGTGTGGTACAGAGTAAAGGCTGTAAAAGTGGTAGAAACGACTATTCTTGAATTCAGCCTCTTGCTGAAGGCTAGGAGGCTCCTTCAATCTTAGAGGATTTACTCCTTTCTCTGCTCTAGCTCCAACAGATCTGGGCAGCCTTGGTATAGTCTACTTCCCTGCAGAGGCAGTAAATCCTGACACAGTAAATTGTTTCTTATGGAATCTCCATGGCAAACTGACAAGTTCCTGTAACTTAAATGCCACTTTGAAAGTAGACCCTGACTTTTAAGGAGAACTATATTCATTCATTCATCCAACAAATATTTAGTGGGTCCCTCCTATGTATCACCAGGGCTACATCATACAACAAAAAATAAGGAAAGCAAGAAAAACTGACTAGAAGATAAAATACAAATCATCAATTGTTCTTCAGCAACCTAATATAAATACTTTCAAGAAATTACACAGCCACAATAAACAATGAATTATGCTGCTGTTTAGGGGCCATTTGGATGCTAGTCAGTTATGCTGACAGACAAGAATGTTTTGGTTATATAATTGTGGCTGGAGGCCAGTTATCATTCAGTTTAAGCACCCAGTCCCAATGACAGGATATGAGGAACAGCTGAATTGAGAAAATGCAGATATGGATAACAGGACTGCCACTTGGATCTAAGAAATATTGAGGTGGCAGTAATGTAATTTTAAGCCTTCAAAAATAACCCATAAGACTATGTGACGGGGTGGGGTGAGGGTAGGATGCGGGTAGGAGGGTATGGAATTGGGGGGATCAGATTTAATTAAGAAATAGTAAGCCAGGATATGTAAAAAGTTAATGGTAATTCACCCACTTTGTCTATTTGTAGCATTCAAAATACTAAGCTTCCTGGACCAGCCTGAAGGGACAGGTTTTAAGACACCTCCATCCCATGATGCCATGAGCAACATTAAATACATTCTCTCCTCTGCTATGTTAATATAAGCACCTCTGTCATCCCTTTAGTAGGTGTAGAAACTGAGACTCACAGTTTAGGGCACTGTGCAAGGAAGTAGTCAATTCTGGACTCCAGTGTGCTTGGCTGCCTTTAAAGTTTACCAGTTCTTACAAGTTTAACAGTTGGAATGAGCCACATTTTCTACATTCCTTGATCATTCATTATAACATTTAAACTTTAATGTTCCGTTTGAGTAACCTACAGCATCTGACGCTCAGAACATTTTCATTTATTCCCAGAAGCACTACATGTCAAAGATGAAATAAGAGTTGACACAAGGATGCCTCATCAATCTCCAATACAAATAGAAATTTCTCTGATTCTATGAAAGCATTTTATAATTGCCTTGAGGCTGAAACTCTCTCTAACCCCCTTGTTACAAAATTATTTATGGGTAGGAATCAGGTATGCAGCCCTCAATGTGAGATCTTAATTATTACCCTTTTAGCTGGTTTTTGTGCCCTTGGAAAAGGTATAAATTAGAATCATAGCTGAATAAATTCAAATAAAGGCTACGCAATTGAATATAGCTGCCCTATGGTTTAGAAGTGAATTCCTAGCACCAGATCCACTCATCGTTTCTCCACACCTATTCTTATTTCAGAGGAGCAAAAAAAAAGAACAGACACAAAGGAGAGAAAAATAGAAACAACCTTAGTTCACTATTATCCTTCAGCTACTGAAGGCTTCACTACTACTATGTTTTCTTGAGGATAGGGCCATGTCTTGTTCTTTCTATGCCCCAGGACCTAGCTCTGTGTTCAGCACATAGTGGGCTTATAAATGGTTGTTCAATGGAACTGAACTTGGGTGCTTAATCTGTTTTCAAATATTTTTTACACATATTCAAACAAAGGCTCATTTCATTGTTTAATCATTCCTTTCCCTCCTTTGTGCAGTTCAATAAAAGGAAGAGCACACTGAAGATACTTTGGCCAACAGCAAGATTAAAACAAACGATCCCTGAAATATGACTTGTGAGATCTCCCTTACTTAACAGCAGGTCCTAAAGCCAGAGACAAGGCCACCTGACAATGTCAGGCCAGGCTGAGGGCTCTGCTCTCTGGCCTCCAGCCTCACTACCATGCCACCTGGCCACACCTCGCACCTGTTTAACACTACATGGGGAAGGAAGGGTAATTATGAGTATGAGACAAGAATTAATTTGTCAGGGAAAGCCAAATAAGCAAATGAAAAATACCTAAGGTTTAAAAACAGTTTAGATTTTATAACCTAAGGCAAGTCGCAATCTGTTCTCCAGAAAATAGCTATGAATGAAAAAAATCGGTATTTTCTGGACCTGTTTAGAGGACAGCCTCCAACACCCATTTTTTAGGGGAGGGATGAAAGCCCAGGCTCTAGGCCTTGGTTGAAGATGTGCTTCATGGCTCACTAGATGGGTGATCATAGGTAATGTTCAACTTTTCTGAGTTCCAGGGCCTCTTACATAAAAGGGGGTTGATGTAAAAGGGGATCTGGTTTAGGGTTGTTGTAAGGGGAAAATGAGATGATTTGACCAGTGCCAACACTCAGTGGGCAACCAATCACTGAGACAGCTTCTCTGACCACTCATACTATCACTATCATTACAGCAGTAGTCAAATCACAGGTAAAATGGGAGCAGTCAGTACTTGACTCACTGATATTTATTGTACCAGCTTTTTCTGTTTATAGCCCCCTTCAGCAGAGCATACTCTGCTGTTAATAAAAATGGGGATCTGATCATTGTGGTCTTTTCTGGTTCAATGAGGACAACCAGACTGTATCAGTAAGTCACAAGAGTGAGGCAGGACTGTGGTTCCCTTTGAATTCACCTGTGTCTCAAAACTAAGCATTTCTTTTAGAGCAATATAAAAGTATTGTTTCCTCAGTATATAAAAGTACCATCAGGGCAGTATCCAGTTCTCAGAGATTATGTGTTGAAGGGGAACCCAGCAGGTGACACCATTAACTGTGAGTACTTTAAATACCCTGGGGCATGTCAAACTGATTGGGATTTGCACTGTAGTTACTGCCATTTTCTTAGTATCATTTTGAATCATCTAATCTGGATTTGAACCCGAGCTCTGCCAGTCCCCCTTGATCACCTTTCTGAACCTCTCTTTTTCCATCTGCAAAACGTAGACAAAAACAACAGAAGGAACCTCATAGGGCTATTGTGAAGGAAAAATGAAATAGCTGATAAGGCACTTAGCAAAGAGCTTTGATCAATACTAAATGTTGTTGTTATTTTATTCTTTTCCTGTGGGCTACCCAAAATTCTAGTATTCAAATCTGTTCAGGGAACATACCCAAAGTATCCTGTCAACTGTACAAAAGAGGGAGTCTGAAAGAGTATTTACATGGGGCAGTACCATGATCAAATCTCAACTCACACTGGCTACAGTGTGATAATGACCAGTATGTACTGAGCACTCACTGTGTGCAGACCTCCATGAAGCAAGTTACGTGCATGGCATTTGTCATGAAGAGGAGTAGGGGGAGGCCAGAGGTGAGGAGACCAATCCAGAGTGGGAGAAAAGGTAAGGAGCGCTTTAATCCATGCATGTAACAAACAGAGGAACAGGCCCAAGAAAGGTGGCAGATAACCCTGTGGAACCTGCATGGCCAGATAGATGGCAGTGCATGTGTGTGTACAACTACGTGCCCTGACGGAGCTGAGTAAGTGACCCCAAACACAGGCTTCCCTTCTCAAAGGGGTCATTTTGAGAACTACCACTTGATGGTGCTGAGATAATGATCTACCATCTGATATAGATGAATTATTGAGCATTTAGAAATAAAGAAATAAAACCACTGACCTCAAAACATTTTTCTTTCTTGGCCTGATGAAGCAGGCTAGCTATTCCAGGAAGCAGAACTGGAAAAATGAATGTTTCCAAATATTCTTTGGGAGAGCCTAAAACAAACAAAAAGATTCCTACTAAAAATCCCAAATGGCTGTCAAGGTCGTAGGCATCAATTCAACCCCAACAGAAATTCCCAATTTGGGGTGCTGTGAGGAAGGAAATTTTATTCATTGCAAAAGAGCTCAACTGTGATACAGTACAGCTGTGAAAATAGCAGGGCTGTGAGGTAGCCCTGGGGTCAGGCCCCTCTATAGCTAGATGGCTCTGTCCTGCTTTGCTCTGTCAGTGTAATCTGTGCTGCACTGATCTGCTCCACTCTGATCTAGTGAGACACCTTCCATGTTTCATTTCAGCTGGGGAAACTCAGTCTTCAGTCTTCTGTGGAAAGGAAAAGTGTGCTCTTACAACTAGAGGGACTTATATAAACACAAGTCCTTAACTCTGGTCCCTGATTGGTCTGTCCTTATGTAAATAAGGACTCCAAATTTTTGCTGCTTGATTGGTCCAAAAGGCATTGTCCTGATTGCTCAAAATGAAGCCACTTTGGTTGGTGAAGATGTTGACGGAGGGGAGGGATATAGATGCACAGCTCCTACTGGATGGGGAAAGCCTAAGTCCTATTGGCTGAAATAGGATTCCAGGAACTCTTTTATAAGGGCTGGCTCAAATAACAGAAACACAGTGCAGTGCAGGCAAGCAGTTCAGTGCAGACTTCTCCCTGAAGCACAGTTTGCATGAGAGGCCACCCGTATAGAAATGGCTGCTAGGCTCTGGGTTTTTTTCGAATTCGAGTCCAGTTAGCCACTGAAAGCCCTTCTTAGTAGTGTCTCTTTCTCAGGGCTCATGCGACTGGCCTAGTTAATCTGGGAGAAATGTTTGCTTTTGAACCAAAAAAAAAAAAAAAAAAAAACAACCCCAAAACCAAAAAGAAAAAAACTGTCCACAAAATAACATGACCTTAAATATTACTCAAGACTGCTGAGTTGGGCTGTGTTGTATTACTAAAGAAACTTAAAGTACATTTGCACATTTGCAGTGCAGTGAGGATATAGGTCAGGTACTATACGGCCGCAGGCACAGCAAGGCCAATGTGACGAAGGAAAAAATTAGCAAGGAGAGTGGGGTAGGAACTGAAGTCTGAGAGGAACAGGGTCGGAATACAATGGATAGAGCCTCATGGCGACGGTAATAATATCACTGGTTGCCAAGGCCCAAAGCACACTAGCAGAAAGAAGAGAACAAACCAGGAAAGGCCTTGGCACCAGGAAGGTCTGGAGGAAGAAAAGCTTAGGAAACCCACATCTCTGGCTTGAATCCACAAAGCAGGGCAGCATTGTATTTTCTTCTACTTTTTACATTTTTGCCCTGTTCTATTTAATGCAGAATCAGAGTATGCATGTTACTTATCATTATTATTATATTTCAACCTTAAAGATAAATCAGTGGAATAAAGGCTACCTCTTAAAAATTAAAATTAAAATAAGAACACATTCTCTTTTAGGATTTTATTTATTTATTTTTTAGAGGGCGAAGGGGGAGAGAGAGGGAAAGGAACATCAATGTGTGGTTGCCTCTCACATACCCCTTACTGGGGACCTGGCCTGCAACCCAGGCATGTGCCCTGACTGGGAATTGAACCGGCGACCCTTTGATTTTCAGGCTGGCACTCAATCCCTGAGCCACACCAGTCAGGGCAAGAACACATTCTTTATGTGGTCTCCCTGAGGCCTGTCTGTCCACCCCAACTCCTACCCTGTGGTTTTGCAATGTTACAAACTCCAAATTATGAAAGGTGAAACCTTACTTACTTACATGTTTTCGGATCGACTGTTTCTTGAGTGCAGGGTATATGTGAATTCATGGTCAAATGAGGAACTGAATAAAGGTGTTCTGTATTGAAGCCATGGAAAACTGTTCCTTCTGTTGGTGAAATCTGGTGGGGGGTGGGGTAAAGAATAAATTCCTATAAATAGTTTAAATAACCGCATTTTCTTTGATAACCTAAAACAGGAGTAAGATTCTGCATCAGACTTTAGATTCAAGGAGGCATATTAAGAACAAGTCTTTGTCTGTCTTCCCTCCTGTTATACATAAATGACAAACAAAGAATAAATTCCCAATAGAGAGAATACAAGGATCAATAGAAAGAATACTAGAACTATCAGTGGAGGAGAGATTTGCAAACATGTCCAAAAGAAACAGGCATAATGAGCTTCTTATCAGGTAAGAGAGGGGGAAGTGGCAGCCCAGAATCTACAGTGGGAAACTACACCAGAAGATGGGAGTCCATCTTCCCACCAGAATTCCAAAGGGCTTCAATGCTCAGGAGTTCAATTCCTCAGAGGGTGAGAATGAAAAGGGAATGATAACAAACAACAGGGATTAAGGGAAAATCTGGCTGGTGCTCCACTGGCCTGCTGCTCACATTTCCCTTCCCCCTGCTCCTGCCCCCTTCAATATACATAAGCTATGTTTACAGCAGCCCTTTCTATCCAGTTCTCCTTTCCAATGACTCTTCTGTAAACAAATTAAACAAATAGCCTTGGGAATATAACTACTCAGGGTGCCATGTTGGTGGTCAAAAGAAAAAAAAAAAATCCACCACTGAATTACTGATTTGGAGACTGTGGACCCTGAAGAAAAGTCTTCTAGTGGTCAGTCACTCCCCATGAGCTCTGTAGGGTAAATGGAGGCAGTATGGCTTTCTCACCCAGGTGTCTGGGTACCTAAGGGAAGCTGTTTTCCCATAATCTTGAATGGGCCTGATAAATTGTGTTTTCATAGACTTGAGACTGGGTCCAATTAACTGTTCCCATAGACTTGAGTGGGCTCGTGTGCATAGTATGAAGCTCTGTTGCGTAAGATCTGTTGGCACCCTGCCAGCTTTGTCTGTGTTCTAGTATGTAAGCAGATAGGGACTCCCTGCTGGGTGCCACAAGTGCCACACAAGGGGACATGACATGCAGTGTGCCATGCACAGACACGCAGGGAGACATGCAGGTTGCAGCGTGCGTAGCTCACCCACCTGAGAATAAAGGCATGTCAAGCATCCCCACACGTTTTCTTCCATCTGCTCAATTCTAGAGTGGAACTGCTAGGCCTTGACTGGCTGCAACGCAAGCTCCTAGTCAGTGTTTTCACTCATAGAATAGATCCATCCAGAAAACAAATTCACATGTACAATAGTAGAAGAAAACCACACCAGCTATGTAAAAAATCCACTCAGGCGCCCATTTTAAATTCTGAATAAGTAGTCAAAACTTCCTACATAGATAAAGAGCATCAACAGTATAAATGATAAAGATCAAGATCTACAAGGAAAAACTGACCCTGGAAGAAGGACAAATAATTCAGGGAAGGGAACTATGATTAGTACCTCCAGAACACTTTGAGAAAACATTGCATCCATAAAGCAAGAACAGAATGCAATTAAAAAAAAAGAACAACACAGGCCAAGACAGTTCCTAGACACAAGGTTCTCTAACAGTAGCTGCAGTAACATACTGGAAAGCTAGGCTTAGATTTTGGTTCCATCCCTGTGGCCCTGCTAAAGTCCCTTCATTTCTCAGTCTGCTTTATTTTAAACTCCATTAAGTTCTTATTTTACTCCAAGTAGGCTGAGGGCCTCTCTTCCTGGCTGCCCTGTTCTTGGCCCTCTTTCCTTAATATAGTTTTCTTCTCACCCATTGGGCATGAACAGGGAAACCTGCTCTATCTGCAACTGTCCCCAAGGATCAAATGAGATCATTCTGGACCTCATTTCAGTCCCACAGAGGCACTTGAATTAATCAAGGATTATCTGATCCATTTAACAGATGTGGAAACTGAGGCTTAAAGAGGTTATGAGATGCCCTTTAAATCACACTGTTAGTAACAGAGATAGGACTGGCCCCACGTTTCTGGTTCTAGTTCCTGTGCCTTTCCTAATTCATGACCCTGTGTGATGTTCACCACTTATCAGTGCTGTTCTTATTTAAAAGCTTTTAATTTAGGTTGAGGTGGGACAATACTCACAGTAATCACAGTTTCTGGTTTGATTTTGTATTCCTCTGGAAAGGGAGGCAGCTCAGCTTCATACTCTAAAAGGGATGGGGGAAAATCTTCAATTCCATATTTCACTGGAGATTATGATATAATTTTCTTCCCTCTAAATCAAGGGTGTCAAACTCATTTTCACCGGGGCCACATCAGCCTCGCAGAAGGGCTGAATGTAATTCTAGGACTGTATAAATGTAACTTGCTGGGGTCCAGCCTCGGCGGGTCTCCAGGTCCCCAAAGGAGGAACAGTAAGGCAGAATGGAACGACTCCAGACACTCTCAGTGGGGGTGCAGGAGGACAGCCAGACCTCAGGGATTTGGCCGGGACAGCCAGATCTCTGGGCTCTGACTGATGTCCCGTGAGAATCTTTCTTTATTTTTATAGGGAGGTTTTTACAATCAGTAGAAAAAACAGATGCATGGTACAAATCATTAAAGCAAAAAAAAAGCTGACACACAAGCAGTTAGAAAAAACACAGAACATTTCAGATTTCACTTATGCTAAATAAACAGTTGTTTTCATGTTGAATAGTCTGAGTTAGATAGTTTTTAGCCAAGGACATTCGCTATCTATCTTAGGGGAAGGCTTTTCTATTTTTGCTGTCATGTATTCAGCTCAATATATTTAACTAAAAACTCCTATATTCTCTATTCGTCTGGCCTTGATAATAAGTATTCCTGCCCAGGGTAGTGGAGAGATAGTGACCCTAATAAACCTTGAGCCTACAAGTGTTAACTGTTCAGGAGGCATTGCCCCTAGCAACAGCCTTCTTCAGCATTTTGGCAGCTGTCCTGCTTAAAGTTTATTCCTCCCCTTAACACTTTCATGGGCAGCATCAGTTAGGGGCTTTTGTGGTCAGTAAGTCATTCTACACAAAATCATAAGAATTGTGCCAATCTTCAGTAGTAGAGCATCAACATCCCAAAATCCTACCACCAATTATTCAACAAAAGCAAGCATGTAAAGAGAGATATATAGGAGAACTGCCAATGTCACTTCTACTGTGCAGATGCGTCCCATCCATCCTGACTGTGCCATGAAATGGGTGTAGGCCGGCTCCCAATAGTAACTACTCCTTAACTAGGGGCAAGGAGTTCAGCACTGCTGCCGGGTAGAAACAAGGTGCCAGGCTGGATAAAACAAGGTAGAGGGCTTGTGTTTGCCACCTGTGCTCTAAATAAAAAGTCTTAAATTTTATTTTGGTTGGTGGTTTATAGAAATGAAAAACAAGTGGCCATTACAGATTAATAATTAACATGAACTACCCTATTTACAATGAATAAGAGGTAATTGCTCACTTGTGTAAAGAGTCCAGGCTTTACATATGAGTTCGACATTCCCCAAGAGGGTACACCTTTAGATTTTGCTCTCTACAAGAGAATGAGAGTGCCTAAGGGAAAAATATGGCATACAGGGAGGAAAGGAGAGAGAAAAGGAAGAAAACGTGATGGCAGAGCACAATAAGAGACAGAGGGAAGACGAGCCATCTCAGGTAGTCACTGGTAAGACTACCAGATTGGGGAACATGACTATAAAAGCATGCCCATAAACCCTTGCTACTCAAAGTATGGCCCCAGAACCAGCATCATCATCATTCCTGGCAAGTTAAAAATCTAACATCTCAGGCTCCACTGCAGACCTATAGAACCTAAATCAGCACGTGACTTGTACTTGTATTCACATAAAGTTGGAGAGGCCCTGCTGGAAGCTCCTGCAGTTTCCTATCCTGGCTGCACATTAGAATCACCTGGGGGTTTTTTTTAGAACTACCCACATCTTGGCCCAACTTAAGAAATTTTGATTTGATAGGTCTGGAGCAAGAGCTTGGGAATCAGTATTTTTAAAGTTCACCAAGTGATTTTTTAAAAATATATTTTATTGATTATGCTATTACAGTTGTCCCATTTTCCTCCCTTTATTCCCCTCTACCCTGCACCCCCACTCCCACCCACATACCCCCCCCCATTTAATTCATGTCCATGGGTCATACATGTAAGTTCTTTGGTTTCTCTATTTCCTAAACTATTCTTAACCTCATCTTATTTTGCACCTACCATTTAGGCTTCTTATTCCCTGTGTCTTTCCCCCATTCTCCCCCTGCCCCCTGCTTGCTGATAACTCTCCCTGTGATGTCTATTTCTGTGAATCTATTCAAGTCCTAATTGTTTGCTTAGTTTTTGGTGTGTTTTGTTTTGTTTTTGTTTGTTTTTTTAGGTTCGGGGGTTGATAGTTGTGAGTTTGTTATCATTTTACTGTTTGTATCTTTGATCTTCTTCTTTTTCTTAGATAAGTCCCTTTAACATTTCTTGTAATAAGGACTTGGTGATGATGAACTCCTTTAACTTGACCTTATCTGGGAAGCACTTTTTCTGCCCTTCCATTCTAAATGATAGCTTTGCTAGATAGAGTAATCTTGGATATAGGTCCTTGCCTTTCATGACTTCAAATATTTCTTTCCAGCCCCTTCTTGCCTGCAAGGTTTCTTTCGAGAATTCAGCTGATAGTCTTATGGGAACTCCTTTGTAGATAACTGTCCCCTTTTCTCTTGTTGCTTTTAAGATTCTCTCCTTATCTTTAATCTTGGGTAATGTGATTATGATGTGCCTTGGTATGTTCCTCCTTGGGTCTAACTTCTTTTGGACTCTCAGAGCTTCCTGGACTTCCTGGGAGTCTATTTCCTTTACCAGACTGGGGAAGTTCTCCTTTGTTATGTTTTCAAATCAGTTTTCAATTTCTTGCTCTTCCTCTTCTCTTTCTGGCACCCCTATGATTTGGATGTTGGAAAGTTTAAAGTTGTCCCAGAGGTTCCTCAGCCTCTCCTCATTTTTTTGAATTCTTGTTTCTTCATTCTGTTCTGGTTGAATGTTTATTTCTTCTTTCTGCTCCAAATCATTGATTTGAGTCCTGGTTTCTGTCCCATCACTGTTAGTTCCCTGTACAGTTTTCTTCATTTCACTTTTCATAGCCTTCACTTATTCCTCCATTTTGCAACCATATTCAACCATTTCTGTGAGCATCCTGATTACCAGTGTTTTGAACTCTGCATCTGATAGGTCGGCTATCTCTTCATCACTTAGTTCTATTTTTGGAGCTTTAATCTGTTCTTTCCCTAGGGCCATATTTTTTTTTGTCTTCTTGCCAGCTGTTATGTCATAAGGGGTGGAGCCTTAGTTATTTGCTAGGGAGGGGCAACTCATATTGCTGTGTTGAGGCACTGTATGTGGTGGGGGGGTGTTGTGTACATTCTAGGACTCTGTGAATCTCTTCAGTGAACTCTCCTGTGAGGATGGGAGTTTCTCCCTCTGCCACAACCCTCAAAAGTTTTTACTGCCAGAGGTTTTGAAGCTTTATTTCCCCATTCTGGAACACTGGGTTGCACGGTCTGTCTCACTCCCCAGTTGTTCTTCCCAGTTATCGACATGCAAACGTGGGACCACCCACTCCAGTCCTCCAGCTGCTGCCTTGCTGCACATCCTCTCCACCTGGTCTGCCTGTCTTTCCCCCTCCTACCAGTCTGAATGAATGCTTCTTCTTTAACTCCTTGGTTGTTGAACTTCCATACAGTTTGATTTTCTTTTTTGGTTATTTTTTGTTTTGGTTATTTTGGTTATTTTTTGGCAGTTCTGGTTATTTTTTGTTTTTAAATTTGTTATTGTCCTTCTTTTGGTTGTGCAAGGAGGCAAAGTGTATGTACCTATGCCTCCATCTTGACCTGAAGTCTCTCTGAGTGATTCTAATATGCAGTGAGGTGGAGTATGAGTGCCAGGTTTCAAGACTAATCCCAGTCAATTTGTTGGAGGGTTTAATGCAAAGAACATTCCATACAAGTCTGCAGGGTAACAACTATTGCTGAGAGAGGGATGGAAAATGCTTACAGCAATATTAGTTATACTTCTAAAGGAAAAAGTGAAAAAAATATTTCTGTAAAGGTCAATATTTTAAAGGCAAATGCAGAGTTACTTTGCATTGATGAGAAAAAACAAAGTTTCTGGGCAAGAGGATATTGATGGAATACAGTTATATGAGACACAAGTTTTATTTCATTAGCTAGTTCCTCATCAGGTAGTAGAGCATTTCTAAACAAAAATATATTTTTTAATTTCTAGGTATCAGGTTGGGGACAAGTATGCCAGGCTGCAGATGATAAACAATTTTGATTCTCAATACTGGCTATATTCATTTTCTATTGCTGTGCAACAAATTACCACAAACTTACTTAAAACAACACATATCATCTCAGTTCTTGTAGGTCAGGTCTCATCAGGCTGAAATCAAAGTGTTGGCTGATGCAGACACCGGCCTGCAGTATCCATGGTGTCATGGCTAAGACACGAGACAAATTCACTGGACTACTGAGTCCTGAGGAAAAGGGAAGGCATGGCCACTCTCTCAAGGAGAGAGTGCCTTGGAGTGCCTCAGCCACTCTCTCAAGAGGAGAGCACACTGATCTTTGCCTTGACAGGCTTTTATTGCTTTTCTGGTTACATTACATGAAGGATGGTTCCCATTTACTATGCACAGGTTCTCTGTAAGTGATTACCTTTTACAGATAACAAAGTAAAGAATGTTGCTAATTACTTCAAAGAGAAGTATGTTACAGATCCAAGGGAAAAGTGGTTGAACTGGTTACACTCCATGCTTGGAAAGTTTAGCACAGACTTTAGAAAGTTACTTTAGAGATATGCAGTAAATGTTTGTTGCCTCAATCCAGGGTGAGGAAGTTTTAACAAAAGCAAGTCTCATAGCAGCCTAGGTACAAAGCAGGCCTGATTCCCCTCCGGGAGAACCTATCCGTGGGCATGGGTCCTGTGTCGCTCTCCACTGGCCCCTCCGAGTGGGAGCTGGGCCCATGCCACACAGAATGGTCTCCCATAGTTGGCCATGGCTGTGATCTCCTCTGAGGGCTGGGGTCATCTGCAAGCTCAATGGTTGTGGCAGATCCAGTTTCTTGTGGTTGTAGGTCTGAAGTCCCCATTTCCTTTTTGGTTATTGGTGAAGACTGCTCTTAGCTCTTAAAGGTTGCTCTCAGGTCCTTGTAACAGGGTAGTTCACACATGGCTATTTGAAGGCAAGCAGGAATATGCTCTGGTTCAATCACTCTGATTTAAGTGCTCATCTGATTTGGTCAGGTCCACCTATAATAACCTCTGATTTAAGGTCAACTGATTACAGACTTAATTACTCCTGAAAAGTCTCTTGACAGCAATGCCTATATTAGTGATTTATTGACTAACTGTGAGGTAAACACATTAGGTAGTGGGAATTTTGGGGGCTGAGCCATCTGAGAATTCTGCCCATCACAACAGTCCCAGCTCTATAACTTTTACCCCTCTGAATCATGTGAATTCACCCTTCTTCCCCCAGCCCGTTGAGAAACACCAATATAGTATGAAGTCTACAGGGTCCGGCACAAATAATGCCCCTTCCTTATTACAAAATCATAAGCATGTAATTCTGTAACATAACAATGTCACACTCAAGCACATCATTTGACATTTTAGGTGAAATGTTCAAATTAAAGCTATAAATTACACCCATATTATTACCCTACCAACAACACTCAAGCAGGCATTAATTCTGTGGGACCCTGTATTTATCTGAATTTTATATATACATTTATAGCTTTGTCTAATTACAAAAGCCTATAGTGAGAAAATTCCAAATAATACAGAGATGTCTTATGCAGAGAGTATAAGTCATGCATAATGCCATTACAACCAATACCATTGTTGGATTTGGCATAGATATAACCTAATCTTTTCAGTACATTTACTAACATATGTAATACACAAATACATTTATTTACTTTAGATTTCCTAGAGTAGGTCAAATCATCCAAGTATAGAACCTTACCACACTGTGTCCTTTTTCTTCATATTAGTTTTACCCTTATTTGAAATTTGTAAAAATTAATCTCTTATAATAGACTGAATTTTGTGATGGAATTACCTAGGTCTGTTTGTGCTTACCATCATATTCCCAGAGAATATATATTGAATGAATGAAAAAATTAACAAAGCAGTACAAGTTACTTTTGACCCTTGATCTACTTAACTATTCATTTATATTTACTGAGAGCCCACTATACGCAAGGAATTATTCTAGGTGTTGAATCTTGGACATCTTTCGAGGCAGCTACATATATTATGTGACACATTTATTTGACCAGTGTACTCTTAGTGGGCATTTACTGATACTAATAAAAGTGGTTTTGAGAATACAAAGCCCTGAGTTGTCACTGGAAAGATGAAAAAAACAAAGAACATTTACAAATAAGTTTTCATAAGGTGCTCCCACCCCGTGGGCCCCCAGAAGAGCACTAGTTAGGTAGGATAAAGGTCTTGTTTAAGTTACGATATTTACCTATTCTGTATCTCATCTCCCTGTGGCTGAGTTTCTGACCCATCTGCTTACTGTGAGAATTTGCTTCTTAAGTGTATATATCCTAACAGAATATAATACTTAACCTTGAAGATAGGATTACCTCAAAGCCTATTTTTTATGTTTGCTGCGAGAAACTGAATGTACTCATTATGCTATAGAAAATTGCATTTGTTAGAATGTTCATTTTAAGAAATTGGGCTTATTTGCCCTGGCCAGGTGTCTTAGTTGGTTGGAGCATCATCCTGTATACCCAAAGGTAATGGGTTTGATTCCAGTTCAGGGTAGATACCTAAGTTGTGGGTTCGATCCCTGGTCGGGCAAGTAAGGGAGGCAAACAATAGATGTTTCTGTTTCACATCAATGTATCTCTCTCTCTCTCTCTAAAATCGATAAAAACATATCCTCAGGTTAGAATTAAAAATAAAAGATAGGTTAGTAACAATCATTAATATGCCAGTGTGTATAATTCACTATCTTTTTTTTCTTTAAGATTTCACTTATTTATTTTTAGAGAGGAAGGGAGAAACATCGATGTGAGAAACACTGATTGGTTGCCTCTCCTATGTGCCCCGACTAGAGACTGAATTTGCAACTCAGACATGTGCCCTGACTGGGAAAGGAACTGGCCACCCCTCGCTTTGTGAACACCCAACCAACTAAGCCACACTGGCCAGGATTAACTCAACATCTTGAGCTCATTAACTTCATGGTGTAACTATATCACTTCATAAGTGACATAAATTCACTTGCTTCTCAGAGAGCACCAAAACCCTTTGCCTTTGCTTTCTCCCTACAGGCCTGTTTGACCAAAATAAATGCCAAGATTCTAAAACACAATGCAGGGCATGTTTCTGTTTCAACAAAACAAACCTTTTTTGAGCACTTCTAAATGCCGGGCACACTGCTGAGCACCTTTGCATACACCATCTTATTCGACTTCTTGACAACAGCCATGGTAGGTACCAGGATTACTCCTGTCGTACAGATGAGGTTGAGTAGCTTCCCTAACAAAACACCACTAGCTATGAAGAGCTATTTGCTTGGAGAATTGAAAGCTCTGGATGAAGAACTGTCACAATAACTTTCAAATATCTGACTGGATTCTTTAATGGTAGAGTGATTAGCATATTGGGTCATAGCACCAAGGACGTAAGGACCAATACATACAAGTTACAAAGAGGACATTTCAAGATGAAACAGGCATTTCTGGATATAATGCAATGTAATACTTGGAGAATAAATTTGAGCACTGGATGGAAGTTGAAATGGATGGCCTATGAGGGCATCTATAAACTCTGAGTCCACTATTCTCTTCCTCTTCTGTATTTCTCAGTTCTCTCAACCCATCACCCTTTCTCTCCTTCTACGTGGACCCATACACTGGTGCATTAAACAAATATTTGCTGACCTGTAACATCCATTATAGTAGCCACCAGCGGCTATCTAAATTTATTAAAATTAAGTAAAACAAAAAAATGCAGTTCCCAAGTTATACTAACCACATTTCAAGTACTTAATAACCACACATGGCTAGTGGCTACCACATTGGAAAGTTCTGCTGGACAGTGCTGTTTCAGACAGCTGAGGTAGTGATGGTAACCACAAGAATGAAAATCCTTGAGTTCTTGACCTTAAGGAGCTTACAGCCTGGTGGGGCGGAGGGGGGGGGGGACACCCAGTATGTATTACTTCTTAAGAGCTAATATTTATTCAGTTTTTGCTGTATATCAGGCAGTGTGCTAAGTACTTTCTGTGACATTTGGGTGTATCCTCCTAACACCATAAAATAGGTGTCATCATTATACTCCCTTTACAGAGAGTAACAAGTTAAATTAACTTGCCCAACGTATATGGAATATTTTTTATAGGGCCTCATTATCAAGGGTATGTATGTGTGGGGCCACAAAATAAGGTGAGGATCCATTTGTGGGTCTTAAGGGAAGGTTAGAAGTGCAGAAGGATTAACACCCAAGTCTGTCTCTAGACCATGTTTGTTCAACATGTGGGCCATTGCTTATCAACATCAGAATTTCCAGGGTGAGCATTAAAAGTGCTGATTCCTAGCACCCCCTTAGGAGCTCTGTGGGCGGGCCCAGGAAATCTATATTTTAAACAAGCTCCCAACTCTGCCCCAGTGATGCTTTCCAGTTCACTAGATGACGTTTGAGCACCATTGGTCCACATTACCTGGTCACTTTTTATTGCGCTTTCTCCAGCCTGCCCCACACTTGCCACCTGACTACTGATTAACGTTGGAGGGTTCTCGGGGCCTCTTTCCCTGAGGTAAAATAGGGAGCTCAGCGGACCTGAGGTGCGACAGTCAACTTGCGCAAAGGAGGTGTCCAATTACCCCGCCCCCGCGGGGGCCGCCAGAGCCCCGCCCCTCTCGGCTTTCCCGGCCTGCCTACCTTCGCATATCTGCTTCCACAGGTTCTTGTCTGGCGGTTCCGCAACCTTCCCCGGAGAGAGGGGCCGCTCCGGGTACGTGGGGTACACTATGGGCACTGGCATCCTGGCGGTGACAGACAACTCTAAGGAGTAGGCCTCACGTTGTCCAGAGCAGCTGCTTACCCGCCCCAGGGCCGCCATAGTTACGGTTTCCACGGCAACCACGCTCGCCTGGGCCGCGACCCGGAAGAAGCCGGAGCTCTTGAATTGCGGGCCAGCCTCTCGAAGTTGATATCCGGGTCATTCAGGAGTAGTTTCTCTGTTGGAGTCGGAGGAGTTTGATCTACAGGTGAGAGCGGACGATGCAACGTTAGAAGGGCGGAGAGGGATCTGGAGATGGGGTATGGGGACTTGGGCAGCGAACAGAGCGAAAAGCGGACGACCTGCATCCTTAACTTCACGCCGCCCCCCTCTCTCCCCAGTCTCCGATATGCCCTCTCCCTGGCTTGAGGCCGCCGCCTCCAGGAAGTTCTATCTTACTGTAGCTGGGCCAGCAGCTGGATTCTTCCCAGTGTGTTTGTGTGGAAGTTTTGGCGCGGCGGAGCCTTTAAGGGATCAGCCTTGCCTCCCGGGTCCCTTGCTTCCTGCTAGTGATCCTGCGGTGGGAGTAGGGTCTTGGTGCTCTTGTGCAGAACCCAGGCTCAAAGTCACGGCCCGCGTTCTAACCTCTTTTTTACCACTTGCCGGCTTTGTGACCCAGGACAAGTGAATTAGTTTCCAAGCCTCACTTTGCAAATCTGTGAGATAGAGTAGTCATACCATCCCTCATGAGGCTGCCACAATTTGGTTGGGTTCACTTTGTCTTGTTGAAGGAGTGAATACATTTGGGGTCGCAGGGTTGAAGAGGATCTTCATTGCTTTAAGAGGATGATGCTACAGTGTTCTGAATGACAGAGATGGGGAGAGAAGGCGATTGAGTTGGCAACAGTCGTCCCTTGGTTTATTTTATTTTATTTTGTCTTTTTTTTTTAAAAAACAGGTCTGTTGACCACTCCTCCATCTGAGGCACTTTGTGCTCCTTTGACTCCACCCTGTCCAGGTTTACACCTTCTCCCTCTTCTTTGCCATCCCCTCTTTCTCTGCCTACCTATTTAAATGTCTACTCTTTAAGGCTCTGTATCAGACTGTTTCTGTTCAGTGCTTAATTACCATCCATATATTCCAAAGTTTATTTTGTCCATATCAGCCTAGTCACCTCTGAACCTCAGACCCATATATCCCCCTGCCCATGGAACATCTCCACTTAAATATCTCAAAGCATCTGTTAAACCAGCATACCTCCAGCCTCCCACCACCACCTTCAGTTCCTTTATCTCAGGGATTAGTGCCAACATCCTGCAGTTGCCCACGGTGGAAAACTGTTCTTCAGAAAGTTTCCTGACAACTGGTAATCTAGGTTAGAAGACCTCCATTATCCTGACATTACCTCTGTGCTTGCTTTTATCACCTGTATCATCTGTGTTATTACACCTCTTTCCCTCCCACATCTACTTGCTTTTTGATGGCAGGTGTTTTATCTTGTTAATCTTTGTATCTTTAGTGTTCATCCCTCATTCAATGAGTACATATTTTTGACACCTGCTATGTGCCAGGTACAGAGTTAGGCTCTGGGAGTACAGGCAGACCTTGCTTTACTGTGCTTCACTTTATTGCACTTCACAGGTGTTGTGTTTTTACAAATGGAAGATGACCCTCCACCAGCCAAAAGATTGCTATTCGCTGTATTGTAATACTTGCTTTGTTATAGTGGTCTGGAACCGAACCCACAAAAGTCTGCCTCTACAGCAGAAAACAAGACATGAGTGAATGAGTGGGTGCTCCCTTGACTCTCCAGAAGCAATTATGAATGAACTTGAGCTCTACCTCAGGCCTGGCCTAGTTCTTTGAAGCTGCTAAGAGTGAGGCAGGTCTGATGCTGAAGAGAAGTCCAAGATGAAGAAGCTCCTGACTTTTCCCTCCCGCTGTGCAAACCTTCTGTTAGAGGATGTTGTTTCTGGTTTCCCTTAGTGTCTCCATGTCATCCAGGGAGCAACAGAAGCTGGGATGGTGACTAGGGTGAGAGAAATAGCCCAGCTGGAAGCTGAAATGTATTGAGGGCTCCAGCCTCTTCTTACAGGTGCCTTCCTGACATTTTCAAAAAAAATATAAATAAGTAAAAGGCTGGGCACTCTAAGTTGCTGTGTGTCATCTCCAATCATTAAATGTTAGCAATTTATTTGAAAATTTAAAAAGGCAGGCTGGATGTCCTCGTCCCTGCTCCCCCGCACCTGCCTCTGATTTAGTTCAACTCTTTTATGTATGGGGAAAGTGAGGCCTGGAGAAGCCAGCAGCTATGAGGCAAGAATCTTAGAGTCACCACTTGAACCCAGGTGTTATGTGCCTTAGCTGGGGCTCTTCTCACTGTACTTCTCTGCTGGTCTCATTACTAACCACATGGGGAAGTTATTAGGAGAATAAGTTACTCGGGTGCAGGTTGGGGGAATTAATTTCTAGACATCAAGAAGAACTGTTTAGATGAACAGATGTACAGGTTAATTGTACCATAGTCACTACATTGGTGGGAGTCAGGAAGAAGAGCTGACATTAGGAATTCTGTGCTTTTCATCCAGTATAAGGTGAGTCCCTGGAGGGCAGTGCCTGGTCTGTCTGGTTTGATTGCAGTTGTACTCATAGAGTAGGCAGTTGGTAAATTTCTGTAGAATGAGTAACTAGGCTTAGAGATTTGAGGAAGAGAGTTAGGAAAAGGAGTCAACAGTGTAGCAAGCACTTTCCATGGATTATCTTAGTTTATTCTTTCCAACAGCCCTTTGAGAAGTGGTATTTTCCAGATGGGGAAGTTAAGGTTCAGGGAGAACAGATGAATGACTTAACGTAAGACAGCAGTTTGGATTTCAAGCTGGGGCTGTCTGAATGTTAGCTCCATTCTATTTCTTTGATCATATTTCCCTTTGCTCTTGTGGAATCATGCTTGTTTTCCCAGGCCATCCACTCTAACATGACTCTTGGCAATACCTAGTTGAATTGTACACAGCATGGTTTGGTGTAGGGATAACTTGTACCCTTTATTTTTTATTTTTTTTTTTTTTTAGGAATGATCACCAAGACCCACAAAAGAGACTTGAGCCTTGGGCTTCCAGAGAAAAACAAGAAGAAGAAGGTAGTGATCAGAGAACCAGAGACTCAGTACTCGGTTGTAAACAGTAACAGTTATTTCACTGAAGTCTGTTCCACAAGGGCCATATCACCCATGAAGAGTGTGATCCAAGGGCAGGTATCTGAGATGCCTCTAGTGAAGAAAAAGAAGAAGAAAAAGAAGGGCCACAGCACCCTCTTTGAGGAGCACCTAGAACTTGAGACCACGTTATGTGCCAGGTGGACAGAGAAGTCTCCCAGCCCCAGGACACAAACTGTTGGTCCATCTGAGTTCCTCAGTGGGGAAAAGAAAAAGAAGAGGAAGTCCTTTTGGCCTCTGGCCATGTCCCCTGATTTAAGGATGAAGACCTCCCTAGACCCCAGACAGAGGGAGGAAGTGACCAGAGTTGGCAAGAAGCTCAAAATACACAAGAAGGAAGAAAAAGCCCAGGAAACTGCAGCCTTCTCAGTCAAGGACACTTGGTTCGGCAAGGCCAGGAATCCTCTGCATGCTTGCTCATTGGGAAAGGATGACCAGGAACAGGCAGCTTTGGGGCAGAAAAGGAAGCGGGGGAGCCCCAGGGAATACAACATGAAGATGAAAAAGAAGAAAATCCACCAGGAGGGAGACACCCACTGTGGCCACCCCACGCCCTCTAGGTCTATGGAGAGCAGTCCTAGGAAAGGAAGTAAAAAGAAGCCAGTCAAAGTTGAGGCTTCAGAATACATCCCAATAGGAGATGGCCTCAAGTCCCCTGTGAAGAAGAAAAGGAAGTCCAATAAAAAGGCAGAGCAGCTAGGCATTGAGGAGCCAGCTCTGAAGGGAAAAAGAACAAAGAGGAAAGAGAGCAAAGTATCAGGAGAAACTTGGGAGGAGGTAGGTTGTCCTTCAGAAGTTGACTCTACTTTGGGAGAATAAGGGTAGAAGTTGGGAGTGTATGTATGTGTACGTGTGAACACATGGGCAATTCAACTTTTCAGCTGACAGAACTCTGTTTAAACTGACTTAGGCCAGAAAAGGGATTTATTGACACGTATAACTTACTGAGGGGTGGGTCTAGCACAAGAGGAAGGGGCTCAGTTAATACTGACTGAAGGACAAATCTCCTGGAGTTGGATCATCAAAGTGTCTACGTGGCTTGTGCTTAGCTCTACCAGATGTAGTTGGGGATTATAGGGACACTCACAAAATGTAGTTCTGCATCCAGGATTTCTCCCAGCTCTGCCCTGGTCCACCATTAGACTGGATTTCATCAATTTCCTCCTTTATTCAGAAACTTTTGGGGTTTAGAAGGAACACCAGGGTTTTGGAGCCCAATTCCTATCAGAATCTAGAATACCTCCTGCCAAGAACCCAGTGAAAGGTAGTCAGTTCCCCTCTGCTTAACATCTGTGACAGGGACTCAGCCTACCAGAGCAGCCCCTGAAATGTGTGCATGTCTTCAAGGTCTTCCCAGGTTATGTTAGAGAACAGAGCCATCTGGGGATAAGTGAAATGTGGCAGTTGTCATTACTGAAGGGAAAGTGTTTAGCCTGAGGCCTCACCATCAGAGAGTCCCTCAAAGTCTGAAGCTGGTGAGATAGTGTGGCCCATTTAAGCATGCATGGTCAGGGCAGGCCCAGTGAGGATGTCCCATGACAACTGAGATAAGTGAGGGGCCTTGGCCATTTTTGCAGATGGAGCAGCAGGTGCAGAGGCCCTGGGAGGAGCAAAGAGGCTGGGGTGGAGAGAACTGGGTAACAGTGACGGAACCATTGAGACCACAGAAGTCTGGATTTTATGTAAGCAAGATGAGAGCCCTGGAGTGTTTTGGGGAGTGAGGTGACATGATCTGATTGAGGGAGTTTTTTTAGATATAATTAACATAAAATTGTGTACGTTTAAGCTGTACAGCTTATTCTGATTGAATTTTTAAACTCACCTGAGCTGCTTGTGGAATGGACCAGGGTTGGAGGGTGAGGAAGCAGGAGTTAGAGACCCATAGTTTTCCGGGCAGGAGAGAAGGCAGTGACTGGGAGCGCAGTTGAGCAGTATGGAGGACAGAATTGGGTAGGTTTGGGTTTGCTGGCAGGCCTGTTCCCCACACCTATCAGAGGCCGGAGCCCGCCTCTGCATTTCCTGGTCCTTGTCGTCCTGTCCCCCACCCTCACGTCCACTATCAGTGGGGCCATATGTTTCTCCTCTTTGTTGGTTTGGTGTCACCCTGGGAAGTCAGGTGACTAATGGCAGAAAAGGTCATGCTCCTAGCCTAAGTCAGGAGACTTTAGTGTCAGCTCTACCCCTGAGCTGTGGGGGTGACCTCATGATAGTCACTTCACCTCTCTGAACCTTAGTTTCTTCATCTGTCAAATAGGTGAGTGCCACGGTTTTGAGGAGAATCATGGGAGAGAAAGGATGTCACATGTTCTGTAGGTGATGGCGTTTGGGGTGCTGCTAGGTTCTTGGGTCTTTTCTGGACTTTGTTATGATCTTACCCTACAGAGCTGCTTGGGCAGAGGCCAGCCTATGCTTGACTTTTGCTCCCTTTGCTCTCCTGTGTAGGAGCCTGACACAGACTTAGAGGTGGTGTTGGAAAAGAAAGGCAACATGGATGAGGTGCACATAGATCAGGTATGACCCAGGTCCTCATCCCCCTCACATGTGTCTTGCCACTCCCCTCCTATGAGGCCACAAGATGCTGGTCTCAGAAGGGTCCAGGACTCCGAAAGCCGCCAGTCCAGATTCTGTGGCACATCTCCCATGGTAGAGAATTCTGTGGCCTTCTCCACTTCATGGTGGGAGACCCTTTCACTGCCATGTTGGCTGAGGGGCCATCTGGTTATTTTAGAACCTCAGGCTGAGGCTGTCCTCTCTGTAACCACTGCAGTGGGGAGAAGGGTGCATGTCCCCAAGACCTACAGCCAGGGCAGGGAACACATGCTCAGCCAGGCCTACATGTTGTCACCTCCTGGCTTCAATTCAGAAGTATTCAGAGAACTGGTTCTGTTGTGGACTAGCTTCTATTTCTGTCAAGCCCAGATCCCCTGGTAAGTGCTTCTGGTATGGGAGTTGAACTTTCTGGAATTGGAGTATTTTCACAACCCTGGACCCCAAGGCCTGGTAGTACAGTGTAGTAACTACATAGGCTTGGCTGTGGGCCATTACTAATGAGGTGACCTAGGGTAGTCACTAACCTTACTTAACCTCATATATGTGAAAACCAAACCAGGTTGTGTTGTGAGACACTCAGCAGGGGTCTACCTCATACTTACACATTAAAAAAAAAAATTATTGTTTATTGTATTATAGTTGTCCTAATTTTTTTTCCCTTTTGCCCCTCCTGCACCCAGCCCAACCCTCTCTCCCAGAGTCAGTCCTTTCTCTGTTGTCCATGTCCATGGGTCATTCATACAGGTACTTTGACTAGTACCTTCCCCTTCCTTCCACCATTCCCCAATCCCCCCTCATTCTTTCCCTCTTATAGCTATTAGTCTGTTCCCTGTTTCCATGTCTCTGGTTCTGTTTTTCTTGTTAGTTTATTTTGTTCATTCCAGGTATAAGTGAGATTATACAGTATTTGTCTTTGGCCTACTGGCTTATTTCATTTTGCATAATAGTCTCCAGTTCCATCCATGCTCTCCAAACAGGTAGAACTTCCTTCTTTCTTTCTGCTGCATACTATTCCATTGTGTAGATGAACCACAGTTTTTTAATTCACTCATCTACTGATGGGCACTTGGGCTGTTTCCAACACTTTCTTTTTTAAGATTTTATTTATTTATTCCTAGAGAGTGGAAGACAGGGAGAGAAACATCAGTGTGTGGCTGCCGTTCATGTGGCCCCCACTGGGGACCTGGCCCGCAACCCAGGCATGTCCCCTGACTGGGAATCAAACACTGCAACCCTTTGGTTCACAGCCCTCACTTAATCCACTGAGCTATGCCAGCCAGGGCCAACACTTTGCTATTGTAAATAGTGCTGTTATGAACATAGGGGTGCATAAGTTCTTTTAAATTGGTGTTTCAGGATTCATAGGGTATATTCCAGGCAGTGGAATCACTGGGTCATAAGGCAGTTTCATTTTTAATTTTTCCACAGGGGCTGCACCAATCTGCATTCCCACCAACAATACAGTAAGGTTCCATTTTCTCCACATCCTCACCAGCACTTGTTGTTTGTTGATTTATTAATGATAGCCATTCTGACAGGTGTGAGGTGATAGCTCATTATGGTTTTAATTTGCATCTCTCTGATTGCTAGTTATGTTGAGCCTCTTTTTATAAGTCTGTGGGCCATTGTATATCTTCCTTGGAGAAGTGTTTGTTCAAGGCCTTTGCTCGTTTTTTAATTGGGTTGTTTGTTTTTCTGGCATTAAGTCATATTAGTTCTTTATATATTTTGGAAATTAAACCATTATCCAATGTGTTATTGGCAAATATGTTCTCCCATACAGTTGGTTCCCTTTTCATTTGAATGATGGTGTCTTTAGCTATGTGGAAAGTTTTTAATTTGATGTATTCCCATTTATTTTTTTCCCTTTATTTCCCTTTCCTAGGAGATATATCAATGAAAATATTGCCACATTCCCAATATTTACTGCCTTTGTTTTCCGCTAGGACTTTTATGATATCACAACTTACATTTAAGTCCTTTATCCATTTTGGGTTTATTCTGGTGTATGATGTAAGTTAGTGGTCTAGTTTCGTGTTTTTGCATGTACCCGTCCATTTCTCTCAACACCATTTATTAAAGAGATTGTTTTTACTCCATTGTGTGCTCATGCCCCCTTTGTCAAATATTAATTGACCATAGAAACATGGGTTTATTTCTGGGCTCTCTACTCGGTTCTATTGATCTACGTGTGTGTTCTTATACCAGTACCAGACTGTCTAGATTACATTGGCCTTGTAGTGTAGTTTAATATCAAGTATTGTGATCTTCCTATTTTATTCTTTCTCTGGATTGCTGAGGTCATTTAGCAATGACCTCTGGTTTGATATAAATTTTTGGAATATTCTGATCTGTGAAATATAACATTGATATTTTAAAAGGAATTGCATGGAACCTGTGGATTGCTTTGGGTAGTATGGACATTTTAATGATGTTAATTCTTCCAATCCATGAACACAGTATATACTTCCACTTATTTGTATCTTCCTCAATTTCTTTCTTTGGTGTTCTATAGTTTTCTGAGTATGGGTCTTTCACTTCATTGGTTAAATTTATGCCTAAGTACTTTATTTTTCTTGTTATTTTATTAAATGGGATTTTTTTCATAGTTTCTGATAAATCATTGTTGGTGTACAAGATGCCTTCAGTTTCTGACTATTGAATTTGTATCCTGCTATTTTGCTGAATTCACTTACTAGGTCAAGTAGTTTTTTGATGGAGACTAGCGTTTCCTGTTTACGCTATCATGTTGTCTGTGAATAATGACAGTTTTACTTCCTCCTTTCCTATTTGGATGTCTTTTATTTATTTTTCTTGTATAATCACTGTGGCTAGAACTTCCAACACTGTATTGGATAGAAGTGGTCAAAGCAGGCACCCTTGTCTTGTTCCTAACATTAAGGGAACACTTTTAGTTTTGACCATAGAGTATGATGTTGGCAGTAGGTTTCTCTCATATGGCTTTTATTATGTTGTGGTATGCCCCCTCCATTCCTACTTTGCTGAGTGTTTTTATCATAAATGGCTGCTGGATTTGTCAGATACTTTTTCAGCATCAATTGATATGCTCATGTGATTTTTGTCTTTCATTTTGTTTATGTGATGCATTACATTTATTGATTTACGAATGTTATACCATCCTTGCATCCTTGGGATAAACCCCACTTGATCATGGTATATAATCTGTTTAATGTATTGCTGGATCCGATTGCAAATATTTTGTTGAGAATTTTAGCATCCGTGTTTATCAAAGATACTGGCCTGTAATTTTCTTTCTTTGTTGTGTGTTTACCTTGTTTTGGAATTAGGGCGATACTGATCTCCTAAAAAGAATTTGGAATCTTCCCTCTCTTGAGTTTTTGTAATACTTTGAGAAGGATAGGACTTAGTTCTTCTTTAAATGTTTGGTAAAATTCACCTGTGAAACCATCTGATCTAGGGCTTTTGTGTGCAGGGAGTTTTTTGATTACTGCTTCAGTTTTGCTAATTGTTATCAGTCTGTTCAGACTTTTCACTTCTTCTTGATTCAGTTTTGGGAAATTGTATGTTTCCAGAAACATGTCCATTTTCCTTAGGTTGTCCAGTTTCTTGGCATGTAGTTGTTCATAGTAATTTCTCATAATCCTTTGTATTTCTCTGATATCTATTGTTATTTCTCCTCTTTTATTTCTGATTGTGTTTATTTGGGTCTTCCCTTTTTTTTTTCTTTATGAGTCTGGTTAAAAGTTTGTCTGTTTTGTTTATCTTGTCAAAGAACGAGCTCCTGGGTTTATTGATTTTTTTGGATTTTTTTTATTCTCTATGTCACATAATTCTGCTCTCATCTTGATTATTTCCTTCCTTCTACTTGCTCTGGGCTTTGTTTGTTGTTGTTCCTGTTTTCCTTTTTATGTAGGGTTAGGTTTTTTAAAGTTTTTCTCTCTTCTTTAGGTAGGCCTGTGCTGCTGTGAACTTCCTTCTGAGGATTGCCTTTACTTTGTCCCATAGGTTTTGGGTTGTTGTGTGTTCATTTTCATTTGTACAGATACTTTTTGATTTCTTCCTTGATCTCATTGTTAACCCATTCATTATTTAATAGCATGTTATTCAGTCTCCATGTATTTGACTGTTTTTGAGGTTTTTCCTTGGGGTTGGTCTCTAGTTTCTAGCCATTGTGATCCAAGATGCTTGATATAATTTCAATTTTCTTGTATCTGTTAAGGCTTGTTTTATGTCCTACCATGTCATCTATCTTTGAAAATGATCCATGTGCATTTGGAAATAATGTATACTTTCCTTATTTGGGGTGAAGTGTTCTATAAATGTGAAGCTCATTTGATCTTGAATGTTTTTCTGTGTCACACTATGCGTGTTGATTCTTTGGAAGATCTATCCATTGTTGATAGTGGATAGGTCTTCCACTGTCCAGATCTATTGCTGCCAATCTCCTTCATAAAGTCCTCCAATATTTTCTTTATGTATTTAGGTGCTCCTATGTTGGGTTCATATATGTTTACAAGGGTTATATCCTCATGTTGGACACCTCCCTTAAGTATTATGTAGTGACATTTTGTCTCTTGTTATGGCTTTTATTTTAAAGCCTATTGTGTCTGATACAGGTATTGCTACCCCAGATTTTTTTTCATGTCCATTTGCTTGGAATATTTATTTCCATTCCTTCACTTTCAGCTTGTGTAGATCTTCTGTTCTGAGGTAGAACTTCTGTAGACAGCATGTATGTGGGTCATGTTTTCTTATCCACTCAGCTACCATATGCCCTTTGATTGGAGCATTTAATCCATTTACATTTAAGGCTATTATTGATAGGTACTTGTTCAGTGCCATTTTTTCCTTTTGGTCCTGTTTTCCTCTGTCTCTCTCTCTATTACTTCTTCTTAAAGCACCTCCTTTAGCATTTCCTGCAGTGCTGGCTTAGTGGAAATGTGCTCTTTTAGCCTTCTTTTCCCTGGGAAGCTTTTTTATTTTGCTTTTCATTTTAAATGAGAGCCTTGCTGGATAGAGAAGCCATGTACTTACTTTTCATTATATGGAATATTTCATGCCAGTCTCTTCTGGTTTGTAGTGTTTCTGTTGAGAAAGCAGCAGATAGCTTTATCGGAGCTCCCTTGTATGTTACTAGCTGTTTCTCCCTTGCTGTCTTTAAGATTCTCTCTTTGTCTTTAAATTTTGGCACTTTAATTATGATGTGTCTTGGAGTGGGCCTTTTTGGGTTCATTTTGATTGGGACCATCTATGCTTCCTGAACTTGGGTGATTTTTCCCTCACCAAGTGAGGGAATTTTTCTGTCTTTTTTTCAGTTTTTCTATCCCTTGCTCCTTTTCTTCTCCTTCTGGTATTCCTATGGTGCAAATGTTGTTACATTTCATGTCCTGAATCTCCCTTAAACTGTCCTCGTTCTTTTTGAATCTTTTTATTATTTAGTGCTCTGACTGGGTATTTTTTTCTACCTTGTCTTCCCGCTCTCTGCTTCATCTGGCATGCTTTTAATTCCTTCTAGTGTATTCTTCCTTTCAGATATTGTATTGTTTATTTCCTTCTGGTTCTTTTACATAGTTTGTATGTCCTGTTTTATGCTGCTGTAGTTCCCACTAAGTTGCTTTTAGCTCCCATTAAGTTCCTTATAGTTCTCACCGAGTTCCTTGAGCATCCTTATAACCATTTTTTGAACTTTACGTCTGATAGATTGCTTGCTTCAATTTCATTTAGCTCTTTTTCTGGATATTTCTCCTTTCCTTTCGATTGGGGGTTGTTTCTTTTTCTCCCCATTTTAGGTGACTCTTTTAGTTTCTTTGTCTGATTGTTCTGCTTTGATCACCTGTCTTCCTGTGGTGGCCTTCTTTGGAAGGAGTTCTGTTGATTTACTGCTGTAGTCTCTTTGATCTCTTGATCAGGATGCTTTATTCAGTTTATGTTGGCGTTCTTGTTGTATATGGGCTTTGATTACTGAATGCTCATTCATTGATGGGTACTCTTGTACAGCTAGTTGAGTGGGAGTCACAACCCCACTATGTCTTTTATGCTGTCGTATAGGTACTGGCAGAACAAAGCAAAACTATTCAGAAAACCAAACCCACACTAGCAAAAATACCCCCTCCCACATCAACGATATGAACAGCAAATGAGCAAAGATTAATAAAGGTAGAAAGGAATTATGATAGGAAGAAAGACAATGATATGACTGAAGGAGAGAATTTGATTTTAAGAGGGAAGATAGAAGAGAAAAAATAAGAGTAGGGAATAGAAACAAGGTGAAGAAAGGGAGAAAATAAAATTTAAAACATAAGTAAAAAAGGGAACGGCAATGGCAAAATGGAGTAAGAAAAGAGTATAAGGTTTGAAATAAAATTTTTAAAAAAATAGTGAACCACTAGGAACAACAACAGATGTGCAAAGATTAACATAGCTGGAAAGAGAATATGAATATTATAAGAAAGAGAATATGAGATGTCTTCAGTAAAGTATTTTTGAGAGGATAGAGGGAGGAGAAATAATAAAAGTAAGGAGTAGTATAGCTGCACCAGTGCCAGGAGCAAGACCAGCAGGTAGACTTTCCTCCGACCTTGTCATGGCTATGGGAGTGCAGCCTCCTCTCCCCTTAAGCTGCTGAACGATCCCAGACCAGGGGCTCTGGCCTGGTAGGCAAAAGGCCAGAGACAAAAAGCCACTCACCAGGAAGTCCTCTCCAGCAATTGGCTGGGGGGCGAGGGAAGCCAAGGGCCACCCAATCTCAGCCCACCTGCGGAAATAGGCTGCGTGCCCTGTTGCATGTCCCAGTTCCAGTGTACTGTGCTCCACGCCCATCCTCCTCCCTAGCCTCCTCATTCCTTTACTTGTAAAGTAGGAGGCTCCTGATGGCCGCCTCATGCTTTGTCAGCAAGTAATTTCTGGAGAGAAGCAATAGGGTGTGATGTGGAGATGGCTCCTGTCTCTTGGGGCTTCTCCAGGAGAGGAAGAGAAAACTAGTGAGTACTTATAAGTGAGCCCAGTGTGAAGAGGGAGGCCTACAAGTGCCTCTGAAGTTTCTAACATAATGAATGCCTTTGGGGCACTGAGGGACTCTCCCTGGAGGAAAGGTCATCTTAGTGGGCCTGAGAAGATCAAAATGGGATGACACTAACAGAGCCCCGTCCAGGGCCTGGCAAAACACAGGCCCCAGGAAAGGGGAACTCCCTGTCTTCCTGTAGGTCATGGTCATGCAGCTTGTCAGGGCAACACTAAATAGCCAGGCAGCTCTGACCCATCCAGGCCCCATGCCCCTTCCCTCAGCTCGGTTCCCAAGTCTGCTCAGCCACTCAGGACTCAGTGAGATACGGTGACCCTGAGTCATCACACTCCTGTACTTCATATGAGCAGGTCCCACAAATAACTTCTTGGCTTTTCTATTTGTGCCTATTTAATATTTTACAATTTTGAGAAAATTTCTAACCATTTTGCATGATAGAGGGTATGTCACTGTAAGTGGAGTTTTGTCTCACCTCTCCCTCTGTCTTTTCTATTCATACTAAAAGTTCACTGTTAAAAAATTGGAAGAAAAAAAAAGGAACCTGAGATCCTGTCCCCTAATAATCACTGTTACCGCTTTGTTGATCTATTCTTCTAGATTTATCCTTTATAGCTTTATATGTAATTTTGTCTTTTAAAAATGTATTTTTATTTATAAATTAATTTTTTAGTTACAGTTGACATACAATATTATATTAGTTTCAGGTATACAACATAATGATTAGACATTTATATAACTTATGAAGTGATCACCCTGATAAGCCTCATACCCATCTGGCACTATACATAATTATAACAATATTATTGACTACATGCATTCCCTATGCTGTGCTTATACTATTCTGTAACTGGCAATTTGTACTTCTTAATCCTATCACCTTTTTCACCCAGCCCTCCGATGCTGTTCCCCTCTGGTGAACAGCAGTTTGTTTTCTGTATCTATGAGTTTATTTCTCTTTCATTTGTTTAAGTTTTTAGATTCCACGTGTAAGGGAAATCATGGTACTTGTCTTTCTCTGTCTTATTTTACTTAGCATAATACCCTCTAGGTCCATCCTTATTGTTGCAAATGGTAAGATCTAGTTCTTTTTATGGGTGAGTAATATTTCATTTCATATACGTATTTTTATCCACTCATCTATTGACGAGCACATGCATGGCTTCCATATCTTGGCCATTGTAAATAACACTGCAATGAACATAGGGGTGCATATAACTTTTCTAATGAGTGTTTTGGATTTCTTTCAATACCCATAGGTAGAACTATTGGGTCATAAAGTAGTTGTGTTTTTAATTTTTTGAGGAACCTCCATACTGTTTTCAATATTGGCTGCACCAACCTGCATTCCCAGTAACAGTGCACGAGGGTTCCCCTTTCCTCACATTCTCACCAAAACTTGTCTGTTTTCTTATTGATGATATCCATTTTGACAGGTGTGAGGTGATATTTCATTGTGGTTTTAATTTGAATTTTCCTAATGATTAGTGATATTGAGCATCTTTTCAAGTGTCTGTTGGCTAACTGTATGTTCTCTTTGGAGAAGCATCTATTCATGTTCTCTGCCAATTTTTTTTTTAATTTATTGGGTTGACATTGGTTAACAATATAGGTTTGAGGTGTACAGTCCTATAATATATCATCTGTATATTGTACTGTGTGTTCACCATTCCAAGTCAAGTCTCCTTCCCTCACCATTTATCCCCCCTTTACCATCCTCTGTCTCTCCCTACCCCTTTTCCCTCTGGTAATCACTGTACTGTTGTCTGTGTCTGTGACTTTTTTTATAGCATAATCCCTTCACTTTTTCACCCAACCCCACAACCCCCCTCTCCTTTGACAGCTGACAGTCTGTTCTCTCAGTCTGTTTCTATTTTGTTTGTTAGTTTATTGTGTTCATCAGATTCCATGTATGAGTGAAATAATATGGTACTTGTCTTTCTCTGACTGATTTATTTAGCATAATGCTGTCCAGGTCCATCCATATAAGAATAGTATTCATTGTGTAAATGTACCTTAGCTTTTTTATCCACTTATCTACTAATGGACACCTAGGCTGTTTCCATCTTGGCTGTTGTAAATAATGCTGCTATGAACATCCGGGTACATATATTCTGATTGGTGTTTAGGGATTCTTAGGATATATTCCCAGAAGTGGGGCCACTGGGTCAAACAGCAGTTTAAGTTTTTTTTTTGTTTGTTTGTTTTTTTTAAAGATTTTATTTATTTATTTTTAGAGAGAGGAGAAGGGAGGGAGACAGAGATGGAGAGAAACAGCAATGTATGGTTGCCTCTCACATGGCCCCCACAGGGGACCCGGCCCGCAACCCAGGCATGTGCCCCGACCGGGAATCGAACCGGGACCGTCTGGTTCCCAGCCCGCGCTCAATCCACTGCGCCACACCAGCCAGGGCGCAGTTTAAGTTTTTTTAAGGAAACATTTTAAGTTTTTTAAGGAAACTCCATACAGCTTTCCAGAATGGCTGCACCAGTCTGCATTCCCACAGCAGTGCCCTAGGGTTTCCTTTTCTCCACATCCTCACCAGTACTTGTTGTTTGTTGGTTTATTGATGATAGCCATTCTGACAGGTGATGTCTCATTGCTTCTCTCTGATGATTAGTGATGTCGAGTGTCTTTGTATGTCTGTTGGCCATCTGTATGTCTTCTTTGGAGAAGTGTCTATTGTGGTCCTTTGCCCATTTTTTAATTCGATTTTTTTTTGGTATTGAGTTGTATAAGTTCTTTATAAATTTTGGATATTAACCCCTTATTAGATGTATCATTGGCTAATTGTTCTCCCATTCAGTGGGGGTCTTTTCATTTTGCTGATGGTTTCCTTTGCCATGTAAAAACTTTTTAGTTTGATGTAGTCCCATTTATCCCATTTATTTTTTTGTTTCCCTTGCCTGAGGCAATATATCTGGAAAAATATTGCTATAAGAAATGTCCCAGATTTTACTGCCTATGTTTTTCTTCTAGGATTTTTATGGTTTCAAGTCTAACATTTAAATGTTTAATCCATTTTGAGTTTATTCCTGTGTATGGTATAAAAATGTGGTCTAGTTTCTTTTTCTCTTTTTTCCCCATGTATCTGTCCAGTTTTCCCAACACTGTTGATTGGAGCAGCTGGCTTAGCCCCATTGTGTATATATATATTTTTTAATTCATTTATTGATTTTAGAAAAAGGGAGGAAGAGAGGGAAGAAAGAGAGAAATACCGATTTGCTGTCTCACTTATTTATGCATTCATTGGTTGATTCTTGTATGTGCCCTAACTGGGAATTGAACCTGAAACCTTGGCACATTGGGATGATGTTCTGACCAACTGAACTATCCAGCAGGTCCCATTGTATAGGCTTGCCTCCTTTTTCATAGAGTAATTAGCCTTAAAAGTGTGGATTTATTTTGGGCCTCTTTATTTTGATCCATTGATCTGTGTGTCTTTCTGCTTTTGTGCCAGTGGCATACTGTTTTGATTACTCTAGCCTTACAGTGTAGTTTGAAATCAGGTAGTGTGATACCTCCCACTTTTCTTTCTCAAGATTGCTTTGGCTATTTTGGGTGTTTTATGATTCCATATAAATTTTAGGGTTATTCTAGTCCTATGAAAAATGCCATTGGTATTTTGATAGGTATTATATTGAATTTATAGATTACTTTGGATGATATGGACATTTAAATAGTATTAATTCTTTCTGTTCATGAGCCAAATATATTCTTTTTTTTTTTTTTTTTGGTCTGTTACTTCTTTTTTCCTTTTTCTTTTTTCTTTTATCCTCACCCAAGGACATGCTCATTGACTCCAGAGAGAGGAGAGAAATATAGATGTGAGAGAGAAACATCAATCGGTTACCTCTCATATGTACCCCAACCAGGGACTGAACCCACAACCTAGGCATGTGCCCTGACCAGCTATCTAACCTATGAAGTTTTGGTTCACAGGACAATGATCCAACCAACTGAGCCACACCAGTCAAGGCTCTTCAATTTCTTTTATCAATCTCCTAATGTTTGCAGAGTGTATAGCTTTTACTGCTTTGTTCATACTTATTCTTAGGTAATTTTTTATGCAATTGTAGGTGGGATTCTTTTCTTAATTTTCTGAGAGTTCATTATTAGAGTATAAAA
The DNA here is from genome assembly GCA_004026765.1 of Micronycteris hirsuta. Classification (NCBI taxonomy): domain Eukaryota; kingdom Metazoa; phylum Chordata; class Mammalia; order Chiroptera; family Phyllostomidae; genus Micronycteris; species Micronycteris hirsuta. Next base: position 81,051 of record PVJI01000632.1, read on the forward strand.
ACACAGCTTTCTAAATACTGATTTTGCATTCTGCAACTGTATTGAATTCATTGATTACTTTTAATAGTTTATTGATGGAATCTTTAGGGATCTCTGTATATCAGATCACATCATCTGAAAATAGTGATAGTTTGACTTCTTCCTTTTCAATTTGTAAGGTTTTATTTCTTTTTCCTGTCTGATTGCCGTGCTAGGACTTGTAATACTATGTTGACTAAAAATGATGAACCTATCATCTTCCTGATCTTATAGAAGAAGCTTTCAGTTTTTCCCCATTGAATATGTGTGGTTTTTTATATATGGCCTGTATGATGCTGAGGTATGTTCCCTCTCTACCCACTTTGCTGAGAGCATCTACTATAAATGGAAGTTGAATTTTGCCAAATGCTTTGTATTTGTTGATATGATCATATGTTTTTAATTTTTCATTTTGTTTATTGGATGTATCACATTAATTGATTTGCAGGAATTATAACATCCTTGCATCCCTGAAGTAAATCTCACTTGATCATGGTGTGTGATCTTGTTAAATTTTGCTAATATTTTGTGGAGGATTTAGTTTTAGATAAAGAATGAGATGTTATTAAAAATAAAGTGACTTTTTTAATTCTGGGATTATTCATCTTTTTAAATTAAATATATTGGCGTGACATTAGTTAATAACATGTTGAGGATTTTTGCATCTATGTTCATCACAGAGCCCCCCCACACCTTGTAATCTCTCCACCCCTTTTCTTTTTGTAGTGTCTTTGTCCGGTTTTGGTATTGGGGTAATGCTGACTTGATAAAATGAGTTTGGGAGCTTTCCTTCCTCTTCAGTTTTTTGGGATAGTATGACAAGGATGCATATTCTTTTCTAAATTGTTGGGAGGATTCACCTGTGAAGCCATCTGATCCAGGACATGTTTTTGTTGGAAGTTTGATTATTACCTTGATTTTTATACTACTAATCTGTTTAAAATTTTCTGTTTCTTCCTGATTTAGTCTTAGAAGACAGTATGTTTCTAGGAATTTATTCATTTCTTCTAGATTCTCCAATTTGTTGGCATATAATTGTTTGTAGTATTCCTTTATTATCCTTTTTACCTTTGTGGTGTGGGTTGTAATCTCTCCTCTTTCTTTTCTGTATTTGATTGGGCCCTCTCTTCTTGAGTCTTGCAAAGGTTACTCGGTTTTATTTATCCTTCCAAAGAAATAGCTCTTTCATTAATATTTTCTATTTTTTTTATTTTAGTATTTTTTTAAATTGTTGTCCAAGTGCAGTTGTCTCCATCTTCCGCCTACCATTCCTACCCACCTCACCCATACACGCATCCCATATTCAATCCTACCCCTCTTCGGTTCTGTCCATGTGTCCTTTATACCTGTTCCTTGATGACTCCCTTTGTCTCCCATTTCCTGTCACCCCTACCATCTGGTTAATGTCAGTTTGTTCTTTATTTCAATGTCTCTAATTGTATTTTGCTTCTTGTTTGTTTTGTTGATTAGGTTCCATTTAAAGGTGAGATCATATGGTATTTATCCCTCACCGCCTGGCTTATTTCACTGTAGCATAATGCTTTCCCGTTCCACCCATGCTGTCGCAAAGGGTAGGAGCTCCTTCTTTCTTTGTGCTGCACAGAATTCCATTGTATAAGTGCACCATCATTTCTTGGTCCATTCATTTACTGATGGGCACTTAGGTTGCTTCCAGCACTTGGCTATTGTACATTGTGCTACTTTGAATATTGGGGTGTATAGGTTCTTTTGAATTGGTGTTTCAGGGTTCTTAGGATACTGTTGCAGAATTGGAATTGCCAGGTCAAAAGGCTGTTCCATTCTTAGTTTTCTGGGGAAATTCCATAATGTTTTCCATGGTGGCGGCATCCATCTGCATTCCTACCAACAAACAGTGCACCAGGGTTCAGTTTTCTCCACATCCTCTCCAACACTTGTTGTTTGTTCATTTGTTTATGATAGCCATTCTTACATGTGTGAAGTGTCATCTCATTGTGGTTTTTAATTTGCATCTCTCTGATGGCTAGTGATGCTGAGCATCGTTTCATATATCTCTTGGCCCTCTGTATGTCCGACTCCTTGGAGAAGTGTCTGTTCAAGTCCTTAGCCCATTTTTTAATTCAGTTGTTTGTCTTCCTAGAGTGTAGTAGTGTGAATTCTTCATATATTTTGGAAATCAAACCCAATTCTCCTATGAAACCATCCAGTCCAGGGTTTTTGTGTGCTGGAGTTTTTTGATTACCACTTCAATTTCATCAGCTGTTATTGGTCGGTTCAGGCTTTCTGCTGCTTCTTCATTGAGTTTTGGGAGATTATGTTATTCTTGAAATTTGTCCATTTCACCTAGATTTTCAAATTTCTTGGCATATAGTTCCTTGTAGTAATTTCTTGCAATCCTTTGTATTTCTGTGGTATCAGTTGTAATCTCTCTTCATTCATTTCTGATTGTGTTTATTTGGGTCCTTTCTCTTTTTTCTTGATGGGTCTGCTTAAAGGCTTGTTGATTTTGTTTATCTTTTCAAAGAACCAGGTGCTGGATTCATTGATCCTTAGAGTTGTTCTTTTAGTCTCTATGTTGTTTAATTTTGCTCTGATCTTGGTTATTTCCCTCCTTCTATTTGCTCTTGGCTGTCTTTATTGTTGTTCCTCCAGTTCTTGTAGGCATAGGGTTAGGTTGTTTATTTGAAATGTTCTTTCTTTTTTAGGTAGGCTTGTATCACTATATGCTTCCTTCTCAGGACTCTGTTCACTATGTCCCATAAATTTGGCGTTCTTGTGAGTTCATTTTCCCTTATTTCTAGAAACTTTTTTATTTCTTCCTTGATCTCATTCTTAACCCATTCATTGTTTAATAGCATGCTATGCAATCTCTATGAGTTTGAGTGTTTTTGAGATTTTCCCCCGAATTTGGTTTCTAGTTTCAGTCTCTTGTGGTCGGAGAAAATTATATTATTTCAATTTTCTTCAATTTGTTGAAGCTTTTTGTGTACTATCATGTGGTCTGTCTTTGAAAATGTTCCATGTGCATTTGAAAAGAATGTGCATTTTGCTTCTTTGGGAAGAATGGATACACACACACACACACACATACACATACATACACACACACCAGTTAAGTCCATTTGATCAAGGAGATTGTTCAATGCCGCAATATCTTTCTTGATATTTTGTTTGGAAGATCTATCCATTTTTGACAGTGAGATGTTAAAATCCCCTACTATAATTGTATTCCTGTCAATATCTTTCTTGAAGCCCTCCAATATTTTCCTTGTATATTTGGGTGCTCCTATGTGGGGTGCATATATATTTATAATGTTTATGTCTTCTTGATGGATTCTATTCTTCCTTGAGTATTATGAAGTGTCCTTTTGGGTCTCTCTTCATGGCCCTTCTTTGGAAGTCTGTTTTGTCTGATACGAGTTTTGCTACCCTGGCTTTTTTTTCCCCTGTCTGTTGGCTTGGAATATTTGTTTCCAGCCCTTCACTTTCAGTCTGTGTAGGTGTTTTGTTCTGAGGTGGGTTTCTTGTAGGTAGCATATGTGTAGGTCATGATTTCTTATCCATTGAGCTACTCTGTCTTTTGATTGGAGCATTTAATCCATTTACGTTTAAGGTTATTATTGATAGGTACTTATTCATTGCCGTTTTTTTTGTACCTATGTTATTCTTTCTCTCTTGCACTATTTTTTTCCCCTTTCTTAAAGCAGTCCCTTTAGCATCTCTTGCAGAGCTGGTTGGAGGAGGTGTATTCTTTAAGGCTTCATTTGTCTGGGAAGCTCCTTTATTTGGCCTTCCATTTTAATTGAGAGCCTTACTGGTGTAGTCTTGGTTGCAGGCCTTTGTTTTCATTACTTGGAATGTTCCTTGCCATTCCCTTCTGGCTTGGAGCATTTCCCTTGAGAAGTCAGCTGCTAGTCTTATGGGGGCTTCCTTGTATGTTACTTCCTGTTTCTCCCTTGCTGCCTTAAAGATTCTTTGTCTTGGAATTTTACCATTTTAATTATTATTTATGTTGGAGTTGGCCTCTTTGGGCTCCTCTTGATTGGGACCCTTTGTGTGCTTCCCGCATTTGTGTGACTATTTCTCTTACCAATATAGGGAAGTTTTCCATCATTACTTTTTCAATCAGTTTTTCTATCCCTTGCACTTCTTCTCCTTTTGGTATCCCTATTATAAGGATATTAATATGTTCCATGTTGTCCTGAAGTTCTATTAACACCTCTTCTTCCTTTTGGAGTCTTTTTTCCTTTTCTTGCTCTTTCTGGGTGTTTTTGTCTACCTTGTCCTCCAGCTTGTTGATTCGATCCTCTACTTGATCTAGCCTGCTTTTGATTTCTTCTACTGTGTTCTTCAATTCAGAAATTGTATTCTTTATTTCCTCTTGGCACTTGTTGATAGTTTCTATTTCCTTTTTCATGTTGATATAGTTTGGAGTGAGTTCACCATAGTTTCCCTGTAGTTTTTGGTAATTCTCTGTAAACTCATTCAGGTTCCTGATAACCATTGCTTTGAACTCAGTATTTGATAGTTGACTTGCCTGTATTTCATTTAGCATTCTTTCTGAGGCTTCCTCCTTTCTTTTCGTTTGGGGCTTCTTTGTCTTCCCATTGTTTGTGAGACTCTTCTTGTTAGCCTCTGTTTCTTAAATTGATCTGTTCTGACTCCCTTAGTTTGTGGTGTGAAGTTGTATGGTAGGAGACCTGTGAAGTTCTATGGTAGGAGATCAAGTCGCCTTGATCTCCTGAACTTAATTATCTTGAGATGCTCTTTATAGTTTATATTGACTCTCTGGATGTAATTGGGCTCTATTTTTCTTATGTTGTTCTTTAGTGGGTACTTCCCTCCAGCTGGTTTACTAAGGGTCACTCCACCCACTACATCTTGTATGCTGTTGTGCAGGTGCTATCAGAACAAATCCACAAAGCTCAGGAAACAAACCCACATCAGCAAAAATAACTCCCATCCACAATCCCACTATCAAAAGCAAATGAACCAGTATTAATAAGGTTGTAAAGAGATTAATACTATTATAAGAAAGGAGAGAAATAGGTGTGAAATCGTGTGTGAATAGGAGTGAAAAAGGTGTGAAATCTAGTGACTTAATATGCATACACTTGATGGTGAAGAATTGAATGTTAAAAAGCTATTCAAGAAAGATAATATCACACATCATAGAGAAGACTACAGTGGATTTTTTCTTGGTAGCCTGTAGTACTTACCACTGTTTTTACTCTCTGGATCTGCCTCTGATGATGTCAGATGTTGACCTTGTCTGACCTTAGGCAGGCTGCTCGGAGACTGCCAGGGACTGTCTTTCTGTTGTTGATCTATTTACTCTGCACTCAGCAGTTAGGCTTAAGCCCCATAGGGTGCCACAGAATTCCTCTGGGGTTAGGGCTATTGTTTCCTCTTAGGCTGTTGTTGTTCAGAATGGAGCAGTCTTCCTGAGCAGCATGGGTGCTGCCCTGTGGGTGACAACTCAGCACCGGAATCCCTGCAGCTACTCTCTCAGTTCTCTCCCCAAAGCCTCCATCCTGAATTTCTCCTTAACTGTCTCTAGTGCACTCTGCTCCACCTTTGTCTGGGATCTACTGTCTGTGGCTGACTCCTTTGTTTGTTGATCTAGTCACTCTGCACCTAGCTGTCAGGCTTAAGCCCCATAGGGCAGCGCAGAATCCCTCCTGGGCTTGGAGCTTTTTTCCTTCTAAGGTTGCTGCCACTCAGAGGGGAGTGGTCTGCCTGAGTAGGATGGCTGCTGCTGTATGGATGATGACTCAGCACTGGGATCCCAGTGGCTGCTCTCTCAGTTCTCTCCCCAAAGCTTCTGTCCCCAGTCTCCCCGGGTGTCTCCAGCCCACTCTGCCCCTCCCTTTGCCAGACCCCAGGGTAGGTGGCTGCAAATGAAAATTTGTGTGTTGGCCCTTTAAATGGCTCTTTGCATCTCCAGCCATCCTTCTCTGGCAGAGAGCAACCCTACTGCTTTTGGTTGATGTTTGTTGTCTGTTTACTTTTTGGGCTCTGGTACCCTAAGCTAGGGCTCTCAACCTAGGGTTTAGATTCCACAGTTCTCAGGGGGATCCAGCCAGTTGGTTAATTACCCCTCTGGTGCTGCCGCCTGTTTGCACCTAGCCAGCCTTCTTGAGCCTCCAACACACTCCTTACCAGGCAGGTTGTGCTGAAGCTGATTCTTCTGTCTGTCTCAGGTTATAAGGCTTCTCTCTCGCTATTGCTCAGTGTTTATTCCTAGTGATTTCTCCACAATTTAGTTGTAATCCAGATTGGTCCTGGGAGGTGTTTAGTGTGGCTTCCCTTCACTCCTCTGCCATCTTCCACTTATTTTTAGTCTTTATTTTGTTTATTTCCTCTCTGAAAATTTGGGTTTTGTTTTTCTAGTTCCTTAGGTATAAAGTTGGATAACTTGGGATCCTTCGCATTTCTTTTTGTAGGCCTCTATAGCGATTAACTTCCCTCCTAGTCCTGCTTTTGCTGCTTCCCATAAACTTTTGAAATTTCTGTTTTCATTTGTATCAAGGTATTTTTGATTACCTTGCTGATCCATTTGTTTGGTGTCATGGTGTTTAACCTCCATGAATTTCTGTTTTTCAGTTTTCTTCATGCGTTTGATTTCTGGTTTCATGCCATCGTGATGAAGAAATATGCTTGATATCATTTCAGTCTTCTTGAATTTATTGAGACTTGTTTTGTGGCTTAGTATGTGCTGTGTCCTAGAAAGTGGTCCATGTGCACTGGAGAAAAAGTGTAATCTGTTCTTTTGGGACTAAATGTTCTGTAAATGTCTATTAACTTGCTCTAATCTGATGTGTTATTTAAGGCCATTATTTCCTTATGAAATTTTTGTCTGGATGATCTACCCATTGAGGTAAGTAGGGGTATTAAGGTTCCCAACAAACTACTATAGTATTACTGTTAATTTCTGGCTTTATGTCAATTAATATTTGGTTTATATACTTAGGTGCTCCTATATTGGGTTCCTAGATATTTATAATTGTTATATCCTCTTCTTGAATTGATCCCTTTATCGTTATGTAATATCTGCCTTTGTCTTTTTTACATTCTTTGTCTTCAAGTCAATTTTGTGTGATGCGAGTATTGCTATCCCAGTTTTCATTTCATTTCTACTTGCATGGAATATCTTTTGCCATACTTCTACTTTCAGTCTGTGTGTGTCTTTCAATCTAAGGTGAATCTCTTAATTGGCATATAGATGGGTCTTTTTTATTCTACTCTATTCTGCTACCTTATGTTTTTTGATTGGAGCATTTAGTGCATTTACATTTAAAGTAATTATTTATAGGTATGTGCTTATTGCCATTTTGTTAAATTTTTTTTTTTTGGTTATTTTCTGTTTTTTTCTTCTCTTTATCTCTGATTGGCTGGTTTACTTCAGTGTTTTCTTTGGGTTTCTTTCTCTTTATTTTTTTATTTTTATTGGTTTTTGTTTTTATTTTGTGGTTACCATGAGTTGGATATGTGTATACACACACACACACACACACATCTATCTATAGCAATCATCTTAAGCTGATAGGCTTTTAAGTTCAGACACATTCTAAAAGCACTGAACTTTTATTCCCTCCTCCAGTCTTTGTCTTTGACATGTTTTATGTCTTTTTGTGTATCTAATGACTATTGTAGTTAATTTTACTACTTTTGTCTAACTTTCATATTTGCTTTTTAAGTGGCTGATTCACTGTATTATTGTATATTTGTCTTTAGCAATGAGATTTTTTTCTTTCCTATATTTTCTTACATCTAATTATGGCCTTTTTCTGTCTGCATAAGGAAGACACTTTAGCCTTGACCAGTGTGGTTCAGTTGATTGGGTGTCGTCCCACAAAGCAAAAGGTTGCTAGTTTAAACCCTGGTCAGGGCACATGCCCAGGATGTAGGTTCTATTCCCAGTTGGAGCATATATGAACGCAACTGATAGATGTTTCTCTTTCATATTGATGTGTCTGTCCCTTTCTCCCTCTCTTCACCTGTCTAAAAATAAACAAAATCTTTAGAGAAGACCCTTTAATGTTTCTTGTAAAGCTGGTTTAGTGGTGGTTAACTCCTTTGGGTTTTGCTTGTCTGGGAAATTCTTTCTCCTTCAGCTCTAAATGATGATCTGCCAGCATAGGTTGTAGATTCCTTTCTTTCTGTACTTTAAATATTTCCTGCTAGTCCCTTCTAGCCTGTAAAGTTCCTGTTAGGAAATCAGCTGATACCTTTTTTGGTTTCTCTTTTATTTGACTAGTTTTCTTCTTGCTGACTCCAAGATTGTCTTTGTATCCTTAACTTTTGTCATTTTAATTACAGTTTGTCTTAGTGTGGGCCTCTTTGGGTTCATCTTTTTTGGAACTCTCTGCCGTGTGGTTCTGGACATCCCTTTCCTTCCCTAGATTAGGAAAGTTTTTCAGCCATTGTTTTCAAATATGTTTTCTGCCTCTTTTTTCCTCTCTTCTCCTTATGTAATCCCTAAGCTGTGAATGATAAAGTGCTTGATTTTGTCCTAGAGGTCCCTTATACTATTTTCATTTTTATAAAATTCTGTTTAAATTTTTAGAAATTGATTTTAGAGAGGGGGGAAGGAGTGGGGAGAGAAAGAAACAAACATCAATTTGTTATCCCACTTATTTATGCATGCGTTTGTTGCTTCTCGTATGTGCACTTACTGGAGATTGACCCCTCAGCCTTGTTGTATCAGGACGACTCTAACCAACTAAGCTGTTGGCCAGGGCATATTAAAAATCCTTTTTCGTTTTGCTGTTCTCATTGAGTTACTTCCACTATTTGGTCTTCTAGTTTGCTGACCTATTCTTCCATATTAACTATTCTGATGTCAATTCCCTCTAATTCATTAGTCATTTCAATTATTGCACTCTTCATCTCTGAGTTTTTTAAAGTGTTTCTTGAAATGCTGAGTTTCTCTATTTTACTCTGAAGTTTTTTAAACATTCTTATGACCGTTTCTTAGAATTCTTTATCAGGTAAATTACCTCCATTTCATTAGTTTTTCTCATTCCTTCATTTGGGACATATTTTCTATCTCCCATTTTGTTTGACTTTGTGTTTATTCTTATGAGTTAGATGAAATAGCTGTCCCTCCCAATCTTGAAAAAGTGGCCTCTGTGTAGACTGTGTGCTGGATTGTTTTGGCAGGCTTGCTATATTCAAGTTGGGTGTGCACAGTGACTGCTTACTGCCTGGCCAGAAGGTGTGGGGCTACCCAGTATGCCTATGGCACTCACAGATGATTTAGTTGTCTGTTGCACAAGCTGGGTCTGACCAGGGCGGTTCTGGTGTGCACATGGCAGCATCCTACTAGTTCTGCACTTTCTCTGGACTGGACAGCTGTGTGCACACACTGTATCACTCGGCTAGTTCCACACTGTCTCCAGGCAGGGTAGCTCTATGAGCAAATACTGCAGTTTTGCTAGCTCTGCTTTCCAGGAGGAGGAGCTCTGAATGCACAGACCACCCAGTGGATGCATGCAGCAGCACCCTTATGTACTTGCTGGACCAATCTCAAGGTTGTGGGCCACTTACATGTACACTGTGGTGTCCTCCTTTCTGCTTGAGCTTTTTTGGGCGGCGGCAGTTGCTGGGTTTGCACTATGGATGCCCTGCAGGTGAACCAGAGCACCTGGATAGAGATCCTGCCCACCATCCAAGTGCAGGGAAAATGTAAACAGTGGCAGTCACCAGTTCCTCCTGTCCTGGAGAGTTCCCTTAGGTCCCAGAGGTCTCAGGGTTCCCCAGAATTCTCTATGTCTTTCTCTTTCTTGATTGTGGTGCAGAAGCTGTTCATTTGGCCTTCGGTTGTCTCTCAGGAGGAATTGCTCTAAGTATAGGTATACATTTTGTGTCCTCGGGAGGGGCTAGCTCAGCATCCTCCTATGCCACTGTTTTGGACCTACCTCTTTAAAGTACATCCTTAAGGAATGGCTATGCAAGAATAAATGAGGCCTGCCCACTTTTTAGGACAAGGTATTGCAGCCCTCAAGATGCTTACAGGCTATTTTAAACAAATGCCTGCCCTAGGTTGCAGCAGAGTAAAGCTCCTCTCTTTCCTGTCATCTGCCAGTCCTTCTGCCCCATCTTTGTTCTAAGTTTTAAGCTCAAAGGAAAACTTCCATATCTCATTTCTTTTTTTTTTTTTCTTCCTCCCCATTGCTCAGGTGAGGCGAAAGGCTTTGCAAGAAGAGATTGATCGTGAGTCAGGCAAAACTGAAGCTTCTGAAACCCAGAAGTCGACAGTAAGTTTGATGCCAGAGCTCTTTGAGGTCATGCACTCAGTATCCTGGACCCTCCCCCTCTCCTGGAGAATGAGGAACTGAATGACAGTTAAGTCTGGCCCAGCCTGGGAGCTAGCTCCCTCCCTGCCAGAGTTTGTTCTGAGTTTATTTCTTTGATCCTGGTCTATATGACTTCAGTCATAGTTTGAGGGGCTGGGATTCTTGCTTCTCCCTCAGACACTGGAAGGAATGAGGACTTTTGTTAGGCCACTGCTCTGAGGGGTTCTCTTGCATTTTCTTAAACATGAGTGATTCATGCATGGGTGGTAGAATGGTCTGGACAGAAATCAGAACCGTAAGTTTCTGGTCTGGCCCAGCCTCTAGCTTGGCTATGTGACCCTTCTGTGGGCTTCCACTATTTTCTTGCTATAAAATGTGATGTTTCTTAGAAAAGAAGTGCATTTCAAATTGCCATCTGCCCTCCTTCACAATTAGCTGACAGAACCTTAGGCTGATGAATGGGGTGGCTAGCTGGTGAGGTCAGGTGTACTATGCTATTTGCCATGAATTAGGGGAAATGGAGTAATGTCGACATCTCAGAGTGTAAAAGATGCACTCTGTTGTTGGCCAGACTTGAGATGCAATTCTAGTGGGGTCACTAAATTAGGCTTGTGTCCTATTAAGCTGCAAACCTCTATTTCCTTATCAGTAAAATGAGAGTAATAACAGTACAAGAGGGAACCCCCCAAAACGGTACTCATAAAAAAATTGTGTATTTATTCTTCTATGTTTAAACTTCAGTCACCTATCAAGATAGTCTTTTTTTTTCCTACTGCTAAAATCAGTTTTTGAACTCATCAATTTTGATGCCTTTTAATGTTTTTTTTTGTATCACCTCTTCCACATCGACAATATGTTTCCCTTTGAGGACTTTTTTCATCCAGGGTAACAAAAAAAGGTCACTCAGGGCCAGACTGGAGGAATAGGGAGGATGGGGGATGGGGGATCATGCCATTTCTAGTCAAAACCTGATAAACACTCAATGCAGTGTGCAGGTGCATTCGTAAATCACCCATTGTGAAATGGGCAAACATGTTGAAAGAGTCTTAAAAAAAAAAGTCACTTAAGTCAAATGCAGTCTTTCACAACACTGGGTTCCTAGAACACTTACCTAACAGGGAAAGCCTGTACTACAAGGGGCCTGTCCTCCAGAATATAATTCTTTTTTTGGGGGGGGGCAGTTCCCCTTGTATTCCTCATAGGGCTCTTGTTAGAATAAAGAAGACTGATATGTTCATGAGCACAGTGCCTGGTACATAACAATCAGCTGATCCTCCCTGTGCTACTGGGGTTAGGGAAAGGGAAGGGCTTGCTCATTTGGAAATGAGGAAAATAACACCTTTTTTCCTTTAACACAGGGAATTCAGTTTGGTCAGTGGGATACTGCTGGTTTTGAAAACAAGGAACAGAAACTGAAATTTCTCAAACTTATGGGTGGCTTTAAAAATCTGTCCCCTTCATTCAGCCACGTCCCTGACATGATTGGAAGGCCCAACATGGCACTCAGCAGGAAGGCAGCTGACACGCTGAAGCAAAGCCTACAGCAGGACTATGACCGGGCCATGAGCTGGAAGTACAGCCCGGGCACTGGCCTTGGCTTCACCACCACCCCAAATAAGATCTTTTATATTGACAGGAATGCTTCCAAGTCAATCAAGTTTGAAGATTAAACTCTACTGTCTTGTCTCCCAAGTTAAAATTACTTTTATTATTGAGTTATGCAGATGAAAGCCTTGTGACAGTTGTCTGAAACTGAACTCCTACAAAGATAAAGGGGTGGGGGCATCTTGTTTCAGGAGCCAATAGAGTATGTGAGTGGGTAAAAACCACTTTTCTGTGTTAAGCCTTCCATCCCCATTTGAAGACATTATGTACAAGGGGGGACCCTCATAAAACCAGTATTTATACAAAAATTGCGTATCTATCTGTACTGACGTGTTTAAACTTCAGTCACCTTCAAAGTACTCTCCATTTAATGCAATATACCTATAGAGATTTTTTCCCCACTGCTCAAAAGTTTCTGAACTCATTGATTTTGATGCCTTTTAGTGTTTCTGCCATTTTTTGTTTCACCTATTTCACATCAGCAAAACATTTACCTTTGAAGACCTTTTTCATTTGAGGGAACAAGAAAAAGTCGCTCAGGGCAAGATTGGGTGAATAGGGAGGGTGGAGCACCAAGGGTCATGCCATCTTGCGCAAAAACTGCTGAACACTCAGTGCAGTGTGGGCAGGTGCACTCATAAATCAGCCATCGTGAAATGGGCAAATGTGTTGAAAATGTCTTTTAAAAAAATTCACTGAAGCCAAACACAGCCTCTCACAACACCACCAGCTGGTACACTGATATAGATGGGTTCCTAGAACAGTGGCGGGGGGAAGCCTGTACTACAAGGAGCCCATCCTCCAAAAGATAATTCCAGTTTTTTGGGGGGAGCCCTCCCTCATATAAATATTTGTTGAGTACATAGTACACGCCAAAAGTATACCAATGTTTTACTTGCATTAATGTATTTAATATTCTTAACTATGAAATAGGTGCTGTTATTATCCCCATCTTATAGATGAAGAAACAGGTTCAGGAATGAATAACTTCCCAGGATCATCTAGCCAATAAGTACAGTGTGTTATACTTTTATACCTCAGGCCCTATACTAATGTTCACTACTGTAAATATACCCCCCACATTGGAATTTCTCCTGGAATACTCACTGGAGTATTACATAAAAGATTTCTGATTGAAGTAACAGAAGTCTATTACAGAAGTCTCAAACAGGAAGTGGAATTAGTGATGAACAGAAATAACAAAACTCATTTTCATTTCCAATTTTGGAGTAGCTGCAGGCAAATCAGCATCTTGAATTGCCACTGAGCAAATGTGGCTGAGGAATCAGTTGCTGGGAAATGTGTTTCGAAACCAATTTGTCCAGTGGCCTGCCTTCCAACTCCAGTGCTGAGCCTGGATTCACTGTTTTTGCTTTTACTGAATTCTGAACAAGGCAGAGCAGTTAGTCCAGGAACCAACAGCAAATTCCCAGGGATGTGTTTATTAGATTCTTTTCCATCATGAAGAAGGAATCCCAGGTGACTTGGTAGAGGTCCAGTGCCAGGAGGCACAGACTTATAGGGATGACCCTGGAAGTTGCCTCATCAGCTGTGGACAGTGTTCCCAAGCCTGAGCTCTAGAGTCAGCCTCACAGAGCTCCAGGTACAGTAACTACCTGTGACTACCTTCTCTCTATTCACCTAGCAGTTTGCTTCCCAAAATACTAATTGGGAAATTTTCACATCACTTTGCTTGAATGCCTCCTACAGACATCCTGTCTCAGGCAGGCCTAAACAACCGGGAGATACAGTCTCAGATGGCAGGAAGCCCTGATGTAGAGGGTTGATCCAGTAGCTCATCAAGGAAACACTCCTTTCTTCTCCATCATTAGTGGTGGCTTCATCATGCTGGTGGAGAGATGGCTATAGCAATTCCAGGCAGCTTACCAAGATACTAGAACATTCCAGAGGAAGAAAAACCTTGTGGCTCACAGAAACTTCCAGAAGTCTCCAAAAAGAGATTTCATGAACCAGCCCTGACACATGAAAGATTCTCCTCAGGCCAGTAAGCAAGAAGTGAGGAGCAGATGCTTGTGAGACAAATGTGGGCAGAGGTGAGGCAGGCCTACCAGGACCCCAAACAGCCAGGCCAGGCCAGGAGTCCCGCTAATCTGCACTAGCAATGATTCGAGTGGGCCGGTTCCCTGAGGACGTGAATTTGGCCTCTCATGGATTCAGCCTTGAGACACACAATGGAAGAGGCCACCCAAATGCTTAGAATGTGAGGTTCTGCATTGTAGTTAGCTTCAAGGCACCTCCTTTGATAGAGGTCTCCTTGCCTTGATCAGTACTACAGGACTTCGTTTCATGTAAAACGGGTCCCCAACCTCTGGGCCGCAGACTGGTACCTAACAGTGTGGGACTGTTAGGAACTGGACCACGCAGCAGAAAACACTTCAGTCATCCTGAAACTATCCCTACCTCCCCATCTGTGGAAAAACTGTCTTCCATGAAACTGGTTTCTGGTTACAAAAATGCTGGAGGTCACAGGTGTAAAAGGAAACCAACTAACTGCTCTAATCGTTTTTATCTTGCAAGAGATCACACTGCTTTGGGACTGCCTTGGCTCATGAGGAAGGATTGTGGCTGCCCATCTCTTGGGTGATTCTGGAGAAAGGATGATGGATTGTCCACTGTCTCTTGTCCCCATAGTGATAGCTTTCATTGCGTGTGATGGTCAGGCCTTTCACATCCTGCTGTTTAGTATAAATAGTCTAATAGAATTTGACTTTTGAATTCACTTTATCACCACTGACTGAAGAGGAAAGTTGTTCAGAGGAAAGTTTATTGAATTTTGTGCCTTAAACAGGGTCTAGCCAGAAAGGTTGGGCAGCCAAGATAGCAAGATATCACTGTGTCCTCAGATTTAACTTAACCTTGTCTGTGCAGACTTGCCGTTGCTTACATGAGTAAGTCTGTGTCTTTCAACAGTCTTGAGGTCTTAGATGGACTTCCTGTCTGACCTGGTGTTAGCTGGGTTTCTGTCCTTTGTAAATTAAACCATATTGGCTTCAGCCACCCCTGTTCCTCTTGCTCAGTACCCTCCTCAAACTGCAGGGTTTTTTGGTGGTTTCCATGTTGTTCTTCATGTCTTGACTCTGAGTAGACACAGCCTGTATCCATTAGAACAAGGAGGTTTTGGATTTTTGTTCAGAATCTCAGGGAAAGGGACAGAGGAGGTCTAGCTTGGCCAAGGTCTTAATTGAGTATTTTAAAGTCCTTTTATCAAATATATTGGCTGTTTTTCCCTTGGGGCTATCCCACTGACTAACCCTCCTTCCCTCCTTACACTGCCCTTATCCAGCTGTTCCCAAAACCTCGTGATTCTTAGCCACTTTATAAATTTAGAACTATTCAAGATTGTAGTTGGCAGAATGCTCCCCCACCCCGAAGA
The DNA here is from genome assembly GCA_004026765.1 of Micronycteris hirsuta. Lineage (NCBI taxonomy): Eukaryota > Metazoa > Chordata > Mammalia > Chiroptera > Phyllostomidae > Micronycteris > Micronycteris hirsuta. The sequence continues at coordinate 96,348 of PVJI01000632.1, forward strand.
TACGTCCATGTCCTAGTCACCAGAACCCGTGAATGTCAGGATACAAAACAAAAGGGAGTTTTAAGGTAACAGAATTAAGGTTGCTAATCAACTACCTTAAAATAAGATTATCCTGGATTATCCAGATAGGCCCAGTCTCATCAGAAGGGTCCTTTAATGTGGAAGAGGGAGACAAACTAGAAGATTCCACAAGCTGGAGGTGGCTTTGAAGATGGAGGAAAGGAACACAAGACAAGGCAGGAAACGGATTCTCCCCTGGAGCTGGCAGAAGGAACCAGCCCTGCCAATACCTTCATTTGGAAGGTAAGCCCACTGAGACCAAATAGACTTCTGGCCAGTAGAATTGTAAGGTGATAATATTGTTCTTTAAGCCACTAAGCTTGTGGTAATTTACTGATATTAAAGCAGTGGAAGAAAATGAATACAGGTCTCATGCAGAGGTCTTCCTCATTTTTACCTTAATTACTAAAATTCTTGGGGTTTTTTTAGTGTTCCATCATCTTTTGAGTAGACATCACCCCATGTAGGCTGCGGCTTTCAGGGACTGGCTAATTAATGTAATAATGGGCTGGAGAAAACTTCCCAAGAGCATAGAAAACCCAAGCCTCTGCCTGGCCAATCTGTATGATCCAGAAGCACTTTTGGTGTATGTATACCTGACCTACTGGGGAATCCAACTTCAGGAGAATATAAGAGTGACAATTTGCTGACTCTGGCTTGGGAACTAATGCTATCTGATGTGTTCAGCCTCAAAGTAGAAGAAATGACTTTTTAAGGCACATAATTTGTGAACTTGCCAACTGTTTTATTTAAATAGTACCATATAGTAATAGTATCGGAAATAATTTCATGAAATAAAATAAAGGCCACTTAGGAATATTTGGGCAATGTCACCATGCTCTCTGAATTCCTATATGTTTTGTTCTGTGAAGGCATTCTTCACTACCTGCTGTTCTTTAGTGGAGGTCATCTATTTTTTTCAACAGAATTCCTTGCAGGGTTGTGGGATGTCACTATTAAGTTGGCCAGAAACAAATCTACAGTACATTCTTAGTAGTAAACAGTTAAGACATCAGTTTATCTAAATTTATTTAAAAAATTATCCACTTTTACTGAGATTAGCTGTGTGAACTGCATTTCACAAGGTAGAGAAAAATGCAATCTATGTCCAGTAAATACCTTCCAAAAGCACAATAGCTTGGGGTACTATTCATCTACAACTTGGACGCATTTTCTTGAACAAGGGGTTCTAGGCTGGGAGTCCCCACCAATCAATACTAATACTCTTATTGATTTAAAATAAAGTATCAGTGGAAGCTCATCAGTGGTAAAACAAGACTCAGATTCTACCTAACTGATGGTAAAAAGTAGACAGAATCACATGCTATTTAGAATTACGTCTACAAAGCAAGCCAGGCAAAATGTTCAGACAGTCTCTTTCTCCTATATAAAGAGAATCAGAAATAATTACATGAACAGCCATGACCATAAATATTCCTTCAGGAAGTTTATTCCATTAAAGAATATGTTCTAAGTTCAATCAAGAGCTGCTTTTTGATAGAAAAAAATTAATTGAGCCATCTGCCTTTTATGAATCCTCCAAGGTGGTTTAGGTAACATTTAATTCTGGACTCAAATTAGAGAGAGGAAACAGTGGCTCTTTTCCCAATTAAAAATAAAGACACCTACCAGAAAGAAAGGTGTTACCTGTATCTGTTGCTTAGTGAACAAAATTAAATTTTAATGCTCTTACAATTCCATTTCTTCACTGTCAGACAATCTTGGTAGAGGCCAAAGCTTAAACCAATCATATATGTGTAAAAATAAAATAAGCAGGTCTTTCTGGATTTGGTCCCACTGCTCCGGGTGCAGGCCTTAGGGATGGGCCCCAGGGTCAGGTCCTTGTTTGCAAAGGAAGCCTCAGGGCCAGCTCGGTCAGGTGGCCCATATCTGGTTGTTTGCTTTGCTTCTTGATGTATTCCAGAGTTTTCACCTAGGAGGAAAAAGAATGAACCATCTCCTTTCTGGTTCATCATAATTCTCTATCCTTGGATCCCAAGGCTGCAACAAATCAGCCGGTAGAAGTGACCTACCTCTTTCTTAGCAGAGAACAGGTAAAGTCTTTGCGGATAAGGGAGCGAAGAAACAAGCATAATCTTTAAATAAAACATCTTAGATTACAAATTTGGGTGTGATCAAGAATGACTGATCTTTTAATATGTGTAGTATTGTAGTATTTATTCAGAGGGAATAAAGTTTTAATAGTGTTATATTTTGTAGAGCAAGGAAGTGACTCTGCAGAAATCCTGGGCCTGGTGCCTTTCAAGAAGGGGGAAATTAGGGCTGTTTGATTGCCATGCCCTGATGCTGTGTTAACAACAGTTGTGCTCTGGCCAGTGGACTTATGTAGCTCCATATAATCCCTGTGCTTCACGGGCTTGGTGAGGGGCCCTCTGAGTGTCTCACCATGGTCCTGGTGTCCGCATAGCCATGCCTCTGTGCCAGGTGCCACAGGTTGACAGAGAGCTGATTGAGCCTGTTATTGCGCAGGTCCCCATGGGCCAAGATGCTGTTAAAGAAGGAAAGACCCAACAAGCTCTGGCGCTTCAGGGCCTAAAACAGAAAAGAAAGGTTACTGTCTGGCACAAGGGCTTAAGACGGGCCCAGTTGTTAAAATGCTAGCCTGAGTTCAAATGCCAACTCTGCCATGGATCTTCTGGAGGGCAAAATGCTTAACTTCCCTGAGTCCCAGGTTCTGCATCTATAGGAGAGTAATGTAATAATAACAGCCAACAGGGTAAGCAAGGATCAAATGAGATGATGCATGTAAAGCCCTTTGGCTTTGGAAAAGAAGTAAAACTATTTGCAGGTGACATGATACTATATACAGAGAACCCAAAAGATTCCACCAAAAAAACTATTAGAGCTGATAAATGAATTCAGTAAGGAAGTGGGATACAAAATTTGCATCAAAAAGAGTAAGACACCTATGAGTAAGTTTAACCACGGAGGTGAAAGACATGTACTCAGAAAACTGTAAGACATAGAAGAAATTGAAGACACAAATGGAAGGATATACTGTGCTCATGGATAAGAAGAATTAACTATTAAAATGTCCATACTACTACCCAAAGCAATCTATAGACTCAAAGCAATCCCCATCAAAATGTCAATGGCATTTTTCACAAAACTAGAACAAATAATCCTAAAGCTTATATGGGACTCCAAGACACCAAACAGCCAGAGCAATCTTGAAAAAGAACAAAGTTGGAGGTATCACACTACCTGATATCAAACTATACTATAAAGCTGTAGTAATCAAAAGAGCGTGGTACTGGTATAAAGACAGGCGCATAGATTAATGGAACAGAACAGAGACCAGAAATAAACACATGCCTATATGGTCAAGTGACGTATGACAAAGGAGGTAAGAATATATAATAGGGTAAAGACTGTCTCTTCAATAAATGGTGTTGGGAAAACTGGACAGACACATTAAAGAGACTACTTTCTTATACCATATATAAGATTAAACTCAAAGTAGATTAAAGAAATATAAGACCTGAAACCATAAAACTCTTAGAAGAAAATGTAGGCAGTAAACTCTTTGACGTTGCTCTTAGTGATATTTCTTTTTGTGGATATGCCTGCTTTGGCAAGGGAAACTAACGAAAAAAATAAATGGAACTACATCAAACTAAAAAGTTTTTACAAAGCAAAGAAAACCGTCAACAAAACAAAAAAACCTACTGAATGAGAGAAGATATTCTACAATGATATATATTCAATAAGGGGTTAACATCCAAAATTTAGAAACTCATACGACTAGAACAGACATTTCTCTATAGAGTGGGGTTCCCAACCCCCAGGCCACGGACCAATACTGGTCCTTGGCCTGTCAGGAACCAGGCCGCAAGCCAAGCAAGCTTGCCTGAGCGCCGCCCCTTGTTCCACAAAACCAGTCCCTGGGGCCAAAAAGGTTGGGGACCGCTGCTACAGACGACATCTAGATGGCCAATGGACATATGAAAAGATGCTCAACATCACTAATCAGAAAAATGCAAATTAAAACCACAATGAGGTGTATCACCTCACACAAATCACTGTGACAATAATCAATAAATCAACAATCAAATGTTTGTGAGGATGTGAAGAAAAAGGGGATTGTAAATTGGCGTAGCCACTACAGAAAAGAGTATGGATGTTCCCCAGAAAATTAATAGAAATACCAAATGATCCAGCAATCCTACTTCTGGGTATTTATCCAAAGAAATACAGTAACTTTTTGAAAAATTTTATTTAATTTTAGAGAAAAGGGAAGGAGAAAGAGAGGGAGAGGAACATCAATGTGTGGTTGCTTCCTGTGCACCCCCTACTGGGGTCCTGGCCTGCAACCCAGGTCCATGTGCCCTGACTGGGAATTGAGCTGGCGACCCTTTGTTTAGCAGGCCAGCACTCAACCCACTGAGCTACACCAGCCAGGGCAAGAAATGCACAAATTTAAAAAAGCACATTCACCCCTATGTTCATTGTAACATTATTCACAATAGCCAAATAGCAACTCAAGTGCCCATCCATACACAAGTGGATAAAGAAGAAGTGGTACATACATAAAATATTACTCAGCCATAAAAAAGAATTAAATCTTACCACTTGTGGCAACATGAATGGACCTAGAGGACATTACGCTGCGTGAAATAAGAGAAAGAAATACCATGATTTCTTATATGTAAAATCTAAAAAATAAATGAGCAAAACAGAAAAAAGACTCAAAGCAGACAACCAGATGAGAGGGGGACTGGGTGAAAAAGGTGAAGGGATTTAGAAGTGCAAATCTATAGTTACAAAATAGTTGTAGGATGTAGTTATTCCCAAAAGGAATAGTCAGTAATATTGTAGTAACTATGTATGGTTCAGATGGGTACTAGACATATTGCCAGGGGAGATTACTTAATGTCTAATCATTATGTTGTATATCTGAAACTAATATACCATAGTATTGTATGTTAACTGTAATTGAAAAATAAAAATACCCTGGCTGGTGTGGCTCAGTGGATTGAGCTCTGGCCTGAAAACCAAAGGGTCGCTGTTTCGATTCACAGTGAGGGCACATGCCTGGGTTGCGGGCCAGGTCTCCAGTTGGGGGCATGCAAGAGGCAACCAACCACATATTGATGTTTCTCTCTCTCTTTCTCACTCTCCCCTCTCTCTAAAAATAAATAATTTTTTAAAATCTAAAAAAAAATAAAAATAAAAAGTATATATATAATAAAGTCTTAGTGGAGAAAACAACACAATATGCAGCTTCAAACACAGCTGAGTGATGGTGGCTGAGTGCCCATGAAGAAGCTCAGACCCCCCCCCCCCGCCCAAATTGAGCTTGCCTTGGCAGCAGCCTGGATCAAGTAACAGTCACAAGCTCAAAGGCACCTAACTGGCACAGACTCATGAACCGACTGGCAACTGCCTGCTCTGGGCTCTTTGTTTAATCAAACACTGTAGTTCTGCCCCAATTTGAAACCTAGGCATAGATCAGCATTCAGTACGTTCCAGCCTATTCTGCTCCCCTTTTAAACCAGACATTGTCTACCACCTGGAGACAATGAAGGCCCCATTTTCTGCTTGGATCTAGAGGACCAAACTAAAAAACAAATCCTATTTCAAAGCCAATGAAAGAGTCACTCCCTGAGAGAGGTCCTTCATATACATTGCACTGAAATGGGAGAGACTTTTACCAAGTCAAAGAAAAACAACCTCTTAACTGTTTCTCCATTCCATACCTTCTCAACAAGCATTTTACCCTAAAGAGCCCAATTCGCATGTGTCTTAAAAGCACAGCCTATTAAAAATGAAATCATCAGAGACGGGTCTGAAGCATGAGAAGGCATGCCAGCCAATATGCAAAGACCAGGAACTACCATCACCTATTATGAGAACCAAATCAGGACGCTGAGCCCCCTCCTCTCTCAACTGAGGTTTCCCACAGATAAGAGCTGCTTTTCATTCTTTTCATTCTAAGGATCTGGCATGGTTCACAGCTTCACCATACCCAAGCAAACAACTTTATAAAGCTTGTGATTAAACCGGACTGGCTTCTTTATGTGGATCTAGAAGATAATTTTGAAAGCAGGGCTATGACCAGCGCTAAAAGATGAGACACTTGGAATCAGCATCAGCACTGGGGTTTCCCAATAGCAGGCAGCTTTGCTCCACACCAAGGAGAGAGAAATCTGATCTGCTCTTCTAGGGCACGAGACTCTAGAGCAGGGGTGTCACACTCATTTTCACCAGGGCGACATCAGCCTCGCGGTTGCCTTCAAAGGGCTGAAACAATTTTAGGACTGTAGAAATGTAACTACTCCTTAACAGTTAAGGAGTTGAAATTACATTAAGCCCTTGAAAGGCAACCGCGAGGCTGATGTGGCCCCTGGTGAAAATGAGTTTGACACCCCTGCTCTAGAGTATTCCACCTCTGAAGCTCTTGACATGCAGTGTCACCTGTGAATTTCACATACTGCTCAGTGAAGGATGACTTGTTTCATTAAGCTCAGTTCACTCATATTTTTCTACTAAATGTACATATACGAACAGACATTTTCAGTGAACATCCCTGGCAAGTTCAAACGGTCTTCAGAAACATTCCAGATTTGCTCTTCTGTTAATTCTGTTTTAGAGTCTTTACCACTGTCAATGCCTCCTCCCCCAAGAGAAAGAGACCAATGTTACATAAAAATAGTTCCAAGTTATGGGGTTCTGGGCTTTATCTTGAGAGCATGAGGGTCCTAGGCTAGGGTCATTTATGCTGTCACTGCTACCTTTGATTAGATCCAGCCTGTTGCATGAGTGAAAAGTGTGCTTTCAAACCATATGGCAAAACTTGAGTGCCAAACACAGGGCCCTGTTCTTTCTACAAGGTACCTGGCTAGAAGCTGGAGCCAGAGCCACGTTTTTTTTGTTTTTGTTTTTTTAAGATTTTATTTATTTATTTTTAGAGAGAGGAGAAAGGAGGGAGAAAGAGCAATGTATGGTTGCCTCTCACATGGCCCTCACTGGGGACCTGGCCCGCAACCCAGGCATGTGCCCCGACTGGGAATCAAACCGGGACCTTTTGGTTCCTAGCCTGCGCTCAATCCACTGAGCTACTCCAGCCGGGCCAGTTTTTGTTGTTTTTTTTTTAATCAGGAATGACACTAAGAATGTTCTCTGGCCGGGGGAGGGGAGGACATGGAGCAAAGAGGATCTAATTAGTGTAACAAGGGCAGGCTGAGGTGAAGGACCCTCCATTTCTCCTATACATAGAAAAGGCTCTCCTGAAAACCACTTATGCAAAAGAAAAACTGGGTCTTTAATCCTCAGGGAGAGTTTGCACATGTTTGAGAAAGTCTTTTCAGTTGGGAGAGGGGATGCCTCTTCTAATACTCAGGTTTGATAATCCAGTTCCTGAAGAACACTGGGGTTCAAATGCTGCCACTACCACTGACAGCCAAGTGCACTCCATGCATTGAATTGTCCCAGAGTCAGTGGGATACACCCACAAACCTTTCTTTCCTAGAGAGAGGGTTGTGTGGCACTGAGGCCCCTGGAAGCAGTGGTTCTGTGGTTTTCTTCTGCCCTTTGGACTGCTAACCCAAATGCTGGCCCTTTGGCAGTGCCCCTGATCTTGGCAGAGGCCACCAGGGAATGAAGTTCAGAAAATAACATCCCACTCCCCAATACTTGCTTGGATACTGCTGGGAAAATGGGAACCCAGGACATACTTGTGTATACATGCCCACCAGTGGACACTCGCAGGTATGTAATCATGGTTTTTTTAGTGGGGTGGGAACGGGGTTGAGGGCAATGGTGGTATTTAAACAGTCCTGAAAATGAGAAAGAATTAATATCCAGTTTGACCTTATTTTGTCTTCAAAGGTTTTTATGGGGTAGGAGGTGTGGGAGCAAAACCTAGGAATGAGAGAGACTCCAGAAGGAGATGGAAAAGGATGGAGGGCTTAGCAAGGAAGGGGAGGGCTGGAAGGCCACTGGAAACCAAACAGTCTGAAATCCATCTTGGGTTTGGAAAAGGAAACTTAGGGGGAAAACAGTGAAGAAAAAAGGGCCTGCCAGGAAGAGATCAGGGATGGGCCATCAAGGTTTACTCAGAGCTTCAAGCAGACAGCTCAGAGCCATGAAGAGCAACACCAGACTGAAAGGCACCAGCAGACCCACGGGAAGGATACAGAGAAGAGTCAGGCACTGGCTTTGATAACTAAGGCACTATGACCTCTCCCGCCCTGACTACACTACAGGAGTCAGCTTTAACACAGTGTCTGAACAAACATGCATCCCTGCCAACCTGAGACAGGGTCTCTAGGATCCACGTGTCACCTACATGTTTGCACTGAAGCTGCAAAAAATGGAAGCCATGGTCGACATAACTAGGGAAGAGAACTGGGGCAATCGTGTATTTTAATGATGAGGATACGTTCTGAGAAACATATCATTAGATAATTTTGTTGGCGAACATCAGAGTGCACTCACACACATCTGGATGTCACAACCTGCTACACGCCTGTATGGCAGAGCCTAGTGGTCCTGGGCTACAAGTGTGCACAACATGTAATGTACTGAATACTGCAGGCAATTATAACAAAATGGTAACTATGCATCTAAACATATCTGAACTAGAGGAGGTACCCTTGAAATATGGTATACAGTACTTTTATATGACTAGCAGCATAGTAGTTTTGTTTATACCAACATCACCAGAAACACGTGAGTAATGCATTGTGCTATGATGCTATGATGTCACTGGGCAATAGGAATTTTTCAATTCCTATGCAATCTTAGGGGACAAGGATATAGCAGATGGCCAGGGGAACCTGGCAGGCTGGCAAAGAGCACGAGTGAAGGCTCCACAGCCCTCTAGCCACAGTTTGCACGTGAACACATTATTCACATAGTTTTATTTCCAGAATGAACTGACATCCACCTACCCTGGACACACATGCATTCAGAGCAAGTGAGCAGCAGGGTGGGGGGTGACAGAGGGCACCTACCTCATCCTTAGCCAGGGTCCTCAGATGCTCCAGGACCTGTGCCATCGCTGTCTCACACAGCTTGTTGTTTTCAGCCAGAAACTTGGAATCTCCCCCGTAGAGGCTGTCGTTGGAGTCAACTGATGGAATAAACCAGAGCCGAGAGACATTACTAAGGCCATCATAGCCAGGGAGAGGCAGTCCTGTGGCTCGTGGTGTCAGCAGATGTCAGGAAATCATTGCAGGAAAAGCGGAAATAGCCAAATTTCCCACTGGGCTCGAGGCCTTCTGAATCACAAAGAAAATACCTGGACTTCTGGAGAGATGGAACCAGAGACCAGGGTGTGGAAGGGGACATCAAGAATCATGATGAGCATCAGAGTAGTGGCCAATACTGAGTGCTTCCCATGTCCCAGGCACTGGGCTAAATGTTCAAAATGTCACTGCAAGTCCTCATAAACAGCATGGGAAAGAGATGACATTAACATCTCCCTTTGACATGAGAAAATAGGCTCAGAGTGCTCCCAGCTAGTATCCAAAAACAAGATGTCCCATTCTGAAGCTTAGGCTGTTAGGCACTACACCCAGCTACCTGCCTTGTCATCCCTCAAACTCTCTCAGATCGACCCTGAAGTTCTGGATGCCTACTGGTGAACTGTAATATCTTTGAAAATGTCTCTGCTTGGGTACCTCCTGTGACAGCTGCTACCTGGGGCACAACAAGCTGGTAAGGATGGAATGAGTTGGACCTCTGGGTAAGAAAGGAGAGAACACACAGCATGCTGTTCTTTACTCTGCTTTTTTGACTGACACACTTGGAGCTATTTCCATATCAGCATATACAGATCTGCTGGTTGCTTTGTAATAGTTGGGCAGTATTCCATTGTATATGTTTAATTGGTCCCTGCTGTGATGCTTCAGTTATTTTCTTTCTTTTCTTTGTCTGGGGGTGAGGGCTGGGCAAAAATGCTTTGAAGTTCAGAGTCCATCATGAAATGACAACCCTGCCTTGCAGAGCCTAGTCCTTCCCTCCATACCTATGTGAGCTCACTCCCCTTTCTACGCAACTTGGACATGGTCAAGCACCATTATTTCAACCTGGAATGAACAAGCAATGCTCTCAGGACCCTCATTCAGTGAAGAATCCATAGATTGCAGAGAGAAACCTTTGCAGCACCAGCAGCAGGTGCCACGTGGTCAAGAAGAAGGAAAGGGTAGCAGCAGTTCTTTGCTGCTTCTAATATAGCCGAGGCCTAAAATGTGGGCCCTTGTCCCAGGTGTGGTGACATCAGATAAACCAGAGAGTATGCTGGTGCCTGGACGGGGGGAGGGCAGTAGGTGGGCGCGGTGGACATGTGGCGACAAGCACATGGCACTAACCTGCTATGCTGTGGTTTAGAAACATTTTTTAATAAAATGGGTTCTGCAGGAATATACTGTAATTTGCTGTGTTCTTCTTGGCCTACCTTTTAATTTAAAAAAATATAAATAAATGTCAAAACTATAGAAAAGTTGGAGAAACAGTATGCTGGAGACCATCTCAGCCTTGGAATCAGCAGTCGATGTCACTATAATACTTCCGGGCCCACCCTTGCACTTGTTCTCTTCACAACATACATACACACACACCCCCATCTGTATGGGGTACTGTGTGAGAGTGAAAAGCAGAGTAAGTCTCCAGGATCCCCAGCATCTATCTGTAGGTAATCTTTAATCCAGTTTTCAAGTGCTTGTCTGTGGGGATCCTTCCAGGAAATACTTTCTAGGCTGACTATTTGCTTTGCAATTATTCCTCCAACACCAGATTGGAAAGAAAAGGCCCTGGGCCACAGAGGTCTGTCCCAGAATTTCTGAGATGCTTCTGGCATCTGTCACAACTTTCCACCATGAGGAGGGTGGCAGTTATTCTTGTAAAAGGCAAAAGAATTTGATTCAGCCGCTTACCATCTGATTTTGCGGCAAAACTGCAGCTGGTGAAGGAATTCCCATGTCTCTGCTGAGGACTAGAATTGTTCCTGGCATAAATTCCCAGTCTGACTCTAGGCTGGAATCTATTCTCGTTCTGCTTAGCCCAATACTGGAGAAGAGAGAGAGTCTAAGAGCACCCGTGGCCGATCAGCCACGTGGGACCCTGTGGGAAACAAAGCCAACCTGATCCGGGCCCTCCCAGAGCTCTCAGTCTATTGAGATGTAGATGAGCCAACAGGCAACTGCAACAGTGTGTGATGAATGTCAGGAGGGGATGAAACAGGGGGTACAGGATCCTAAAATCTAGGCTTGGGATGGAATTCTGGCATTAGTGAGATCCACAGTGAATTTACCAGAGAAAGTAAACAAATGAGTCAGGAGCAGGGAAGCAAGTGTATACATTAACATTTGGTGGTGATAGGAGGGAGGGAGGGAGGGTGACTTTTAGAATTAGAATGAAACTGGTTAAGGCCAGAGTGTAGTGAGCCTGAGAGTCCAGACTTGAGGAGAAATGATATCCCTGGCAAATGGCCACTAAAAATAGCCCATAATCTCTGCATCTGTCTGTCCCAGGGGTCACAACTCTGAATGCTTCAAGGGCCTGGCAGCTGGCGTGGAGGTGTAAAGGGGCTATGCTGGCTAGGATGCTAGGAGTGGCATCCTAGACTGTATTCTTCCCACGAGATACACTCTATATGCACAGTCAGCAAGCAAATAGCCAGTCTGTAGCACTCGTCTTCCCTTCTACATCAAACGCACTCTCTTGCATGCAAGTACTGGAGTACTTGCTCCAGGTAATTTCAAAACATACTCTTTTCTATTAATCTGGAAGGAATGCAGCCACGCTATTCTTCATAAATGCAAAAAACATTTGAACCCAGTTTTTCATTAAGTCCTAACTTGTGCCATGGCTGTCTAAAAGGCTGCCTAGAATAAGAAAGAGATAAGAAAATGGAATTCACAACCCCTAGAAAGCCTCTGCAGCCTAGGGACTCTCTCCTACCAACACAAATTTCTAGTCAATACTGTGCATCTAAAGGAAACACAGCTGGGCCAAAAAGAAAGAAAAGAAAACCCATCCTTTTGTTTTCATCTCTAAAAGTCAGAAAACTAGACTCCTAACCGTCAAACTTAGCCACACTCCCCTGCTAGCACTCTGGCTGCTGTAGTCTGCCCTGGCTGTGTGGTTTCCATAGAAGATTAACTAGAGAGGAGAGAGCTTGCTCTTCTGACAGGGCTTTTGGTTTACAGACCCACTTCCATGTCAGTGTCTGGTCCTCAAAAGTTTACTGTTTACAGTCCTCAACATGCCCCTCACAAAAGAGGAAATAAAAATGCCAACAAATACAGGAGAATGTGTTCAATCTCATTAGCCATCAGAGAAATGCAAATTACACTCATTAGAATATCCAAAATGGCAAAGACTGACCATACCAAGGGGAGCAAATAGAATCCTCATTCATGCCCTGTAGGAGTATCGATTGGTATAACCATTTTGGAAAAGTGATGTAGTATCTACCAGAGCTGAATATAAGCAAATCCTACGAGCCAGCAACTCCACCCTTAGGGATATACCCAAAAGAAATGTACACCAAGAATTATATATTCAGGAATGTTCATAGCAGCACTACTTGTAACAATCTAAAACTTGAACTGGAAACGTGCAAATGTTCATCCATAACGGAATGAATGAATTCTGGTGTAGTCTCACAATGGAATATAGTGTACAGCAAGGTAGAAGTATGAACTACAGTTCCAACACAGAAGACTCTCACAGACATAACACCAAGAAGCCAGATACCAAAGAATGTGCTAAATGAGTTCATTTACATAAAAGTCAAACTGGCAAACTAGTTAGTGATACTGAAGTCAGGAGAAAGGTGTACCTTTGGAGAGGAAACCGGTGTTGCTGATTGGAAGGAAGCATGTGGGACACTTCTGGGGAACCAGTAATGTTCAGTTTCTTGATGTGGGTGGTGGTTACCGGGGTATGTTCACTTTATGATAATTCATTGAGCTTTATAGTTGGTGGTATGTATGTTATGTTATACTTACTTAAAACATTGTTATTTTGTAATCAAGGAGGCAACATAGTGTATGTCCCACAGTTCTGGGTGTGAATTCCACTTCAATCACTAACTGGCCCTGAGTCCTTGAAACCACGTGGCTGGCAAACAACATTATCCTTCTGAGTGCCTCCCTTGACGGTACGTAAAATGGGGACAGGAATGTCTGTCTTCGTTACAATGCTAAGAGGACGAAAGGAAAAAGAGGCCCCTAGAGTCTGGTGCGGCACCTGGCATGCAGTAGGAGCTCAGGTTGTCAGAACTATCATCACCTACATTAACCATCCTCCCTAAGCTACATCTTTACTGTCAGCCTCCAAATCCCAGCTAGAGAAAAGCCTCTAAGAGTTATGGCAGAAGGCCATATCCCTTACCACCACAAGTTTGTTCCCTGACACTACCAAATGTAGACACAGTGGCTTAAATCCTAAAGTATACAATTACTGACCAGAGCACTTTTAACAAAAGTGCTATTTTTTTTAAACCAGAAATTGGAACAGAAGCAGGAGGATGCTTAGGCTCAGAAGGCAGAGGTCTGGAATTGGGACTGTCCCATGTTATATACAGGACACGAGGAAGCTGCTCCCAAACTTGTAACAGCCAAGTTCAAAACGGCTGGTAGTACATGGGAGCTACCCAAGGCCATCTCCTTCCTCCTGAGCACCTGATCCAGGGACTAGCTGAGCCTTACTTAAAGCAATGGGTAAAAATACCCCAGACCAAGGCCTGCCTGAGGCTGTGGTTAGGAACAGGCCTGGGATGAAGCTCATGCATATGTACACTTAAATATCATTCTAGGTTATTCTGTAGAACTCCAAAGACAGCACCGACCCCAAAGAGGGATTCTCTGAATTAATCTGAATTTTAAATCTTGGCTGTTTGTTATAGATACAGATCCTCAGGTCTCTTCCTGGGGATTCTAATTTAGGAGGGGCAGATGGGGCTCAGGACTCCGTATTAAGATTTGTCCCAGGCACTTCTTACACTGGGCAAATCTAGCGAGACCCTGGACTAGAAGTTCATGGTAGGTAAGGCACAAGGTAGATTAAATAAAAGAAAATTAAAACATTTAACTTGACTTTCATGAAATTCAACAATACAGTGCAGTTTGGTGGGAGGGGACCCGACTACCTTTGTCTACATGGTAGAGGTAGGTCTCCTGACTCATGGCGGAGAGAAGGTGCAGCACGTAGGTGTAGATGCGGATTTTATCATCACTGCTGTCCTCCCAGGTGTAGTCCTGAATCACATTGAGAAGCTCTCGAACAAGAAACAGGACCCCATGTTCAGGATGATCCTAGTGGAGAATCAAAAAAAGTATAAATATTCCTAGGTATGAAGCAGGAGAGAAAAAAAAATTAGAAACCCAAGAACCTCCCTTTAGCAGCTATAGAGAAATTAAAAGAATCGGCTATGGTTAAACAATAGAAAAATGACAAAATGTCATTAATCCCACTCATCAACACACTGCAGTCTACGGGGACAAACTTTGAGAGCCTCCCTTTTTGGGTTCCAGAATGAGAAAGCAAAGTTACCTATCAGCTTAAAGGCCTGTTTCCAAAATTATAATCCTGTTCTTATGTATGGAGCCATAAAAAGTCCTGTTCTTCCAACAACAAAAACAAGATTGCAGGTCTCAAAGTAATGAAGAGCAGAAGCCACCATCTTTGTGTAAACCCCCCAAATGATCACTGTCACCATGAGGCACTGATGGTAAAAAAATCTCACTAGGTAGATCATTCAACAACATGAACAGCTAAATTGAGGACTGTTTTGGGAAAAGAAAAACCCAAGAGACAGTCACAGAGCTTCTAACAGTGTTTCTCAGGAGCTAAACTGAACTGAAAAGGATTGTAGGGATTAAAACAAAAACAAACAACAAAAAAAACACATTGCCACTTCCATTCAGTTTCAAAAAAATATACGTGATTATGTGGCTCCCCTGCTTAACACTGGCTTCTCCCACTGAGAACACAGGTCCAGCTCCTGCTGCTGTCACCGCCCTGACCCGCCCGATGCCCCTTGCCCCTCACTTCCTCTAGCCATCACTTTAAGACCCCTGGGGCTAGCTGGACCACTCAGGGGCCTCCAAGGACACAGGCACACTCAAAGGTTAAATAAGGACTATTTAGTAAAAAATTATTTATAAAGATGTGGGCAGGATGAAGGGAAGTAGGGAGGCACCCAGGGCCTGGCAATGGCAGGAAGCCATCCTCATCCTTGGTCTGAAAGCACACGGTGGGGAGCAACATTACTGGACTATGTGGGACCTGCAGCTGGAGGACGTAGCCTACAGGAGCTGTGACTTTGGGTGCAGGAACCAAGCCATTGCCAAACCATGGCCCGGACTGTAAATACCCCAACCTCATTGTCCTCCTGCCCTCCAATCTGCCGCTGGTACGGCCCACTGCCTGAAGAAGCCCGGGTGATGCAGGCCCCACAGATCATCTCCCGGACAGGTCAGATGGAAGAGTGCTGTGGGGGACAACTGACACTCCAATCATGCTCTAGTCTTAGGCCCTGCTGTTCCCGCTACTGGGATCTTTATCTGCACGACCATCAAGGCCAGGCTGACTCCATGAGAGCCTCTAGATCTCATCTTACATGTTAACTCCTCAATGAGACTTTCCCTGACCATCCAGAGCTCCTGGATCCCCTCCCCTTGTCTCTCTTTATCCCAAAGCATCCTGTCTTCTTTTCCAGAGCAGTTCTTACCATCTGAAGTGATCTTGTTTATTCCTTCAGTGAACTACCCAATAATATCTCTTGGTTTATCTGTTTATCTCTCTCTTTCATTCTAGCCTATAACTTCCAGGAGGACAGAGATTTTATTTGTCATGTTTGCCAATAACACACTTCCAGGACTGCCCAGGGAACACAGTGTGAATGGCGCCCCATCCCTGGTTCCTGGGGTAGTGCTGGGCACACAGCAGGCACTCGGTAAGTAACACTCAATAGATTACATTTTTTGAGTACCTTCTATGTGCCAGGAACTGAGGTGACTATAAAAACAAATAATAGTAGCTAATTTTTATGATAGCTATCATAGCTACTATAGCTCTCTATGTTCCAGAAAGATAGTATTATAATATTGTGACACTCTCCCACCCCCATTTTACAGATGGGAACTGGGCCACAGAGAGGTTTAAGTAGCCCAAGGTCAAACTGATGATACTTGGGGGAACCAAGATTTGAGCTGCGGCAGTCTGGCTCCAGAGCAGGCATTCCTAACAACTAATACCATATTTACACTGCCTCTCTGCCAGATGAGTTAGCCTGTCTCTGACTTAATGGAGCTGGCTAATTGGGGAGAGTCAGCTATTCTGAACACAGGCCTGGAGTACAAAAAATGCTATAACCAAGGTTGGTGGGAATTAATAACCAGCAAATCCAATGTGTACACAGCAGTAATACTTCCAGTGGGTGAGAATGGAGTGGAGGTGTGTTGAGATGGTTTGTACAGCTGTTAACATTTACAGCAATTGCTGTTATATTATTAGCAAGAAAAAGGATACCTGATTTCAAAAGTCTGAAGGTCTGAACTATATGCATCAAAAATGCCCACACCATGGTCTGCCTTCTGTTTATAGCATCCATCTCAGCTGACAACTTATTCTGCCTTTCTTTGCTGACAGCTGTTTCTAACTAGGCTATTTTATTCCACTATGTGGATGTTCAAAAATACATTTTTATTTAATGGCCTACCTCGGAGAGACATAACTATCTGGATGTTCCAGTAACTTAATTTCAACACAAACTGCCATAATTATCAAGGGAGACCATTCAACACACCCTCAAAAAGGTAGAAGGAAAAAAAAAGAGGTAAAGGTTTGCAGCTAAGCCATATCCTTGAGCTTTTCCCCATAACCGAAGACAGATTATTTCCAACCTTTTGTATGAGGAAAACATTTTCCACATGATATCCACTCTTCAGCTGCTGTAATGTTTTTATTTTTTAAAGAAAAATGTACTTTGATGGCTCAGTGCCAGCAACTGAAACGAGGCAAACACAGACGGGGTTTTTTTTCCAAAAAAAGGAAAAATAAAATAATTCCTGGATCCAGTTGGCAGTCTGAGTGGGAAAGATTCCCCCTGGTGTCTCTGCTAAGGCTGCCTCTCTGACACGGCAAACAATGCTTAAGAGGAGGCTCCCAAGGGGTACCTGGAAGGGACTCAAACCTCCCTTCCAGCTGCACAGATGGGGCCTGGCTCCCACCATTTGTAATATCCCTTTGGGTCCTTAGTATGTGGGAACACTTCTATTAAATGTCACTCCATGGGAGAAAAGGTAATTCCCTAGAATTGACAAACTTCCCAGGAAAGCCTAGATGAGTGGCAGTGGAAGTAGTGATGAGCAGACATCCTGGCTTTGAATTGTCTTGGCCACTTACTGGCTGGTGACTCTAGGGGAGCAGACCCTGGCTGACCCTGCTTCCCACAGAGTCAGCAGCCAGTAAGTGGCCAAGACAATTCAAAGCCAGGATGTCTGTGCTCATCACTATTTCCACTGCCACTCATTTAGGCTCTCCTGGGAGGTTCATCAATAAGCTTGTGAAATAAGCTTTTTGGAATGAATATTTGTGAACTGCTGGTTGGTCCACTGTAAGAAGCATGTTAAGTGTTGATTAATTAAATAATGAAATTCTTTAGAAAAGGAGCCAGAACAAGGGTGTGGGGGAAGGAGGAGGAGCTATAAAGGAAAGAGGGGCACTTCAGGAAAATTGGAGCGGCAAGAGGGCAGGATCTGAAGCTGTCCAGGACCAGCTTACCATCTGTGGAGCTACTTGGCCCTGCAGGAAGCAGACCATTAGTGCTGCCAGCTCGAGGCCCTCGTGTCTCTCTCGCCCCATGCATTAGTTGTTAGCAGCTCTCTCCTGACCCTTCCAATGCACAGTGTCCCTTCTCATCTCAAGGCCCTTACCCACTCTGTTTCCTCTGCCCAGAATGCCCTCTCTTTTCCCACTGTACTTAATTTGTAGTCTTCCTTTGGATCTCAGTTCAAGTGGCACTTTCTCAGGGAACATTTCTGACCCAGTTCCATTCAAATTGGAGGTTCTGACAGGTCCCTGTAGTTCTCTACAGAACATTATACAACTGCAGTAAAGTGTGTATTTTTTGCTTGGTGTCTGTCTTTTGAGTGCAAGAACACATTTCCCCTTTCACTCCTCAATTCCCAGATCAAGAAATGTTTGGGGGAACAAATGGAATGAATGAAGTATAGCAAGTGGACATCATGTTATGCTTGTGGTTGGACCGTCTCACAAAGAGATAGGAAGTAGAAACTACATTTCCCTGCTGTGCCCTAGGTGATCAGTGCCAGGAAAGGGATGGTAATAACATTTCCATTGACTACAGATTTTAACTGAATCAAAATTAGGCCTCTGAAGCAGTAACACTGAACTTGATCAATCAGTTCTACTTTCCTTGTCCTACCCAATGTTGTCAAAAGAAATGCATTAGTTCAATTATGTACAGGTCATTCTACACTCCAGAGACTAACTGCTACTAACATCAAGGCAGAATGCTTCGAAATGCTTCCGAAGTAGTTCTGCCAGCACCGCAGTGCGGCAAGGAGGGTTGCCCTGCTCGGGTAATACCTAAGGCCCCACACCCTTACAACTTATTAGCTGCACCAAGACAAAGAAATATGGCCCAAATGAAAAACTAGTACAAAACCTCAGAAAGAGAGCTAAACGATGAGGAGACTGCCAACCTATCTGATGGAGAATTTAAAAGCCCTGGTAATCAAAATGCTCACAGAACTGAGTGAGCTTGGTTGAAAAATGAAAGAACAGGCCTGGCTGGTGTAGCTCAGTGGATTGAGCGCGGGCTGGGAACCAAGAGGTCCCGGTTCGATTCCCAGTCGGGGCACATGCCTGGGTTGCAGGCCGGGTCCCCAGTGAGGCCCATGTAAGAGGCAACCACACATTGCTGTTTCTCTTCCTCTCTTTCTCCTTCCCCTCTCTCTAAAAATAAATAAATAAGGGCCTGGCTGGTGTAGCTCAGTGGATTGAGCACGGGCTGGGAACCAGACGGTCCCGGTTCGATTCCTGGTCAGGGCACATGCCTGGGTTGCAGGCCAGGTACCCTGTGAGGGCCATGTGAGAGGCAACCATACATTGCTGTTTCTCTCCCTCTCTGTCTCCCTCCCTTCTCCTCTCTCTAAAAATAAATAAATAAAATCTTAAAAAAAAAAAAAAATGAAAGATACCCAAAATGAAATAAACAAAAATATTCAGGGAACCAACGGTGACAGGAAGGAAACCAGGACTAAAATCAACGATTTGTAACAAAAGGAAGAAATAAACATCCAACCAAAACACAATGAAGAAATAAGAATTCAAAAAAATGAAGAGAGACTTTTGAACCTCTTTGACAACTTGAAACATTCTAATATCCAAATTATAGGTGTGCCAGAAGGAAAACAACAGGAAGAAATTGAAAACTTACTTGAAAAAATAATGAAGGAGAACTTCCCCAATCTGGCAAAGGAAATAGCCTTCCAGGAAGTCCAGAAAGCACAGAGAGTCCCAAAGAAGCTGGATCCAAAGAGGAACATACCAAGGCACATCATCATTAAGTTACCCAAGATCAAAGACAAAGAGAGAATCTTAAAAACAGCAAGAGGAAAGGAGAAAGTTACCTACAAAGGAGTTCTCATAAGGCTGTCAGCTGATTTCTCAAAAGAAACCTTGCAGGCAAGAAGGGGTTAGAAAGAGGTATTCCAAGTCATGAAGGCAAAAACCTACATCCAAGATTACTCTGTCCAGCAAAACTATCATTTAGAGTGGAAGGGCAGATAAAGTGCTTCCCAGATGAGGTCAAGTTAAAGGAGTTTATCATCACCAAGCCATTATTATATGAAATGTTAAAGGGACTCGTCTAAGAAAAGGAAGGTTCAAAATATGAACAGTAAAATGTCAACAGACTCACAACTATCAACAAATGAACCTAAAAAAATAAAAGAAAGAAAAAGAACAAAAACAAAAACTAAGCAAACAAACAGGAACAGAATCAGAGAAATGGATATCACATGGAGGGTTTTTAGTGGGAAGGGGGAAGGGAGGAATAGGGGGGAAAAGGTACAGGGAAGAAGAAGCATAATTGGCAGGCATTAAATAAATGGAGAGAGGTCAAAAATGGTATAGGAAACAGACAAGTCAAAGAATTTTTATGTACAACCCATGGACATGAACTAAGGCGGGAGGAATGCTGGAGGGCTAGGGGCGGAGGGGGGATAAAGGAGGAAAAATTGGGAAAACTGTAATAGCATAATCAATAAAATATACTTAAAAAAAGTTCTGCAGGCTGAGGAAAGAGTGCTGTCCTGGGGGAATGTTTATTTCTGCATTTATAAATACAAATAAAGTAGGTCAGGTATTTCACTTGGGCTAAAATGACTTCAATTTTTTTCTCAAATAAAATGAGTCAAAGCTTTCAAACCTATCCTTTAAAAAGTCTTGTACACTGTTGGTGGGAATGCAAAATAGTACAGCCACTAAGAAAAACAGTATGGCCCTGGCTGGTACAGCTCAGTAGAATGAGCGCGGGCTGGGAACCAAAGGGTCTTGGTTCGATTACCAGTCAGGGCACATGCCTGGGTTGCAGGCCAGGTCCCCAGTGAGGGCCATGTGAGGAGCAACCATACATTGCTGTTTCTCTCCCTCTCTGTCTCCCTCCCTTCCCCTCTCTCTAATAATAAATAAATAAAATCTTTTAAAAAAAAAAAAAAAAGAAAGAAAGAAAAACAGTATGGAAGTTCCTCACAAAATTAAAATTAGAACTACATCATGACCCAGCAATCCCACCTCTAAGTATTTATCCAAAATAATGGAAATCAGGATCTCAAAGCAATATTAACTACTCCCATATTCATTACTGCATATTCACAATTCACCAAGGTGTAGAAATAACCTAAATGCCCATTGATAGATAAATGGATAAAGAACACGGGGGATACAATGAAATCCTATTCGACCTTAAAAAGAAGGAAATTGCTGTCACATACAACATAAATGAACCTTGAAGACATAAGGCTAAGTAAAATAAGCCAATCACAGAAGGACAAAAACTGTGGTTCCACTTATATAAAGCATGTAAAATAGTTAGTTCATAGAAGCAAAGAGTGGAGTAGTGGTGGCTACAAGCAGGGTGGGGAGGAAGAAATGGGGAGTTACTAATCAATGACCTTAAAGCTTCAATTCAGCAACAGGAATGAGTTCTAGATCTGCAGTACAACACTGCATCAAGAGTCAACAACATGTACTGTGCACTTAAAAATGTGTTAAGAGGGTAAATCTCATGTTAACTGACCTTACAACAATAAAATGTTTTTACTCACCTGAGAATGTTTTATTGATTCTAGAGAGAGAGGAAGGGAGAGAGGGACAGAGAGAGAAACAACATTAATCAGCTGCCTCCCCACACACACTGGCCAGGGAAAGAACCCGCAAGTTTTTGATGTACAGGATAACACTCCAACCAACTGAGATACCCAGGAAAGGCAACAATAACTTTTTTTAATTAAAAATAGAAGCTGTGACTTGAAAGGTAACAATGGGAACCAGAAAAAGGGAGATATAGGAGTTATTTTCAGGCTAAACCTACTCACAGCAGATGTGGTTCAAATGTGGTCCAACTGTGGCTTCTGAGCTCACTCAGCACTCAGCCCTGGCTATTCAGTCTGAATATCTCCAGCACCTGCACAGCCTACCAGCAGTTATGAATGCTGCATCCTATAGGAGGGATGTAGGGTGCTAAGGGTCAACAACCCTTAGTAAATAAAGCACACTGAAGACATGTCTCAGATCCTGCAGGACAGGTTCTGGAGCAGCGCAAACCTGGATTCAAATCCCGGCTCCACTGCTTACTAGCTATATGATCTTGGGCAAGCTGCATGGCCTCTCCAGCTCTAGTTTTCCTTAAGTGGAAAAGGTTCAATGACTTTCACCTTGTAGGGCTTGGGGAAGGACTACTAGAACAGAATATCGACAAAGGACTTTTTTGCGAAACACAGTAGAAAATCTGCATATAACTCTGGATTACCCCAAAACAGCCTCTTACTATCCACTAGGTTCTCGTTCCAGAAACCCAGGGATAAAAAAAATCCATGGATGCTCAAGTCCCTTACATAACAATGCATAAGGCCGGCCTTCTGCATTTGTGGATTTCCAAAAGAGGATCATAAGTAGTTTTCGATCCGCAATTGGCTGAATCTGTGGATGAAAAACCTGGGTATACAGAGGGCCGACTGTATGTCTACTGAAAAATATCCATGTATAAGTGTACCCTGGAAGTGCAAAACCTGTGTTGTTCAAGGATCAACTGTAAGAAGTCACGAACTACAGATATTCTTCTTCTCCTCATTATCTTTCATAAACCCCAGTAAAAGCACAAGTGCTGATACCAAAGAACCAGAAAATATGTTGAAAACAGGGGACATTCCCATGAATGCCTAAGGGACCAGGTAGCCAACAGAAATGGGTTTAGTGAGCCTGGAGGTGCCGAGGAGAACTGGAGAACGTGGCACAAGCCCCTCACCCCCAGAACGAGGCAGCTGCTCCCCAGTTGTGGCCAACTGGCCAGGTCGGGGAATGTGGGCCCTACATGGCAGAACCTGATTTTTCAAGAGGAACCGAAAATCTGGGCTTTTTTATGATCTACCAATTTTTTAATGTGGGTAATTCACTCCAAATGTTTCTTCCATGATTATGTAGCCAGCAAGCCTGTCTATAGGCTGGATTCCACCCACTGGACAACAGACTGTGACCTAGACAGAGGTGATGCACAATGTGCTTTTCATATCTATCACCGCAGTTCTGCCAAGTGGGCACTTGGATGACATTTCAGAAAGGTGAAAATGGAAGCTCTGAGGAGTCACAAAACCTTCCCATGGCCGTAAGAACTTGGGGTCTTTGGGTCAAAACGAAACACAAGTTTCTGACTCCAAGCACATGGGTTTTCATCAGGGCTCTGAGGATTTTTAATATTAAAAAAACCTCATAGGCAGAAGGAAATGCTTCCCAAAAAAATCAGTCAGTAAACAATGACATTGATCAACTTCCTTCTTAGAAACTCTGATTTCTTTTGTCCTCTCACTTGTAAAATAACTAAACTACCCAAAAAAGAGAGAAATTGATTATAAAGTACTAAGAAGGATATTTGAAAACACGAAGTCGAGAGTCAGGCCAAGCCTCCCATCCTTTGTCTGGAAATATTTTTTTTTTTTTTTTAGATTTTATTTTTATTTATTTTTAGAGAGAGGGGAAGGGAGGGAGAAAGAGAGGGAGAGAAACAGCAATGTATGGTTGCCTCTCACATGGCCCTCACGGGTACCTGGCCTGCAACCCAGGCATGTGCCCTGACTGGGAATCAAACCGGGACCACTTGGTTCCCAGCCCGCGCTCAATCCACTGAGCTACACCAGCCAGGACTGGAAATCTTTTTTTTTTTTTTAAGAGATATTTTCTCTTTTCTTTTTTAAAGATTTTATTTATTCATTTTTAGAGAGGAAAAGGGAGGGAGAAAGAGAGGGAAAGAAACATCAATGTGCAGTTGCCTTTCAAGTGCCCCCTAATGTGGATTTGATCTGCAACCCAGGTATGTGCCCTGATTAGGAATCAAACCAGCAACCCTTTGATTCACAGGCTGGTGCTCAATCCACTAAGTCACACCAGCCAGGGATTTTGTCTGGAAATCTTGAGATTGAAGTTGGGGGAGTTGTGGGAGCTGAGTCACTTTCGTCTCCTCATCTTCACTGAGATACATTTCACACACCCAATAATTTGCCCATTTAAAATGCACAATTCAGTGGTTGCTAATACATTCACGGAGTTGTGCAATCATCACCACAAGCAATTTCAGAACATTTTCATCACCCCAAAAGGAACTCTGTCCCCATGGGAGATGTTATTTTCAGGGCCCAAGTCTAAAGGGGTGTTTCTCAAAGGTGACTCTAGGACCACCTACACTTGAACTGATTGATGAGGAGGCTTTCAAAAATGATGACTCAGAGTAACACTCTCTGGGAGAGGGCTTCAAGAATCTGCATTTTAACAAGTATCCCTGATGCCTACACACATCTGGCTCCATCAAGGGCCAACCTGTTAGTGCCTGGATCCTGCCACAGCCTGGTAAGGCTGCTGGGCTCCCCAGAACACTCTGCAGAAAATAAAATACATAAGACTACAAAGGAAACCAATTATACTAAAATACAATTACTAAAATATTTTTTCAGTTTGTTACATTGTAATCTATGACTCCTTGGTGAATACATTTAAAAAACAAACCTAACAATGGGACCAGTTAACTTCTGTGTTTTTTAGGGAAGGAAGCACAGGAACAATCTTCTGAAATATCTTTAACTCCTGGATTGTGATATGAACATATTGGTGATTTTTATTGGTGACAAAGTCCCAGCTACTGTGATAAATATCTCTTTATTGCCTGTAATTCATAATGGAGCAAAAGGCTACATTTCACCAAGGTTTGTAAAAATAAAGGTGTGATTTTTTTCCCTCATCTAAATTCATTTGCCATCCTGTTAATCACCCAGGCAGTAGCTGCACTCTCAGTTAGGAGCCCCTGCTAGGGCAAGGGTCCTTTGTGCTTATCCTGGTGGTGGCCCTGATTCCTTCCAGCCCAAGCCTGACTGCTCATCTCTTATATTCCAAATGAAACCCAAGAATCCTCCCAAAAGTATCCCCTTTAATCTCCACTATCGTGGTTTGGTTTCTTACACTTTCCATCAAAAGAACATCACCACCACCCTTTTTAGTGCTTACTCTGTGCCAAGTCACTGTTCTAATCATGTATGCATATTCACTCATTTAATATTCAACAACACTTAGATACAGATATTATTACTATTTTATAGATGAAGAAACTGCAGTGCAGTAATATTACATAATTACCCAAGACTGCAGAGTGGAGAGGAGGGAGACCTGGGAGTCCATCCTAGTCATCTTGGTCCCCACCCAAATCACTAAGTGACACTATCTTGACCATATAGTCTCAAGTAACACATTCAGGACAGAATGAATGGAAAATACACTGAGAAATTCAAATATCTGACTACAAACCCAACACACAAACAGAACATCCCTGCAGTTTTGGGGCTAAGAACCCCTATAAAGCAGGTCAAAGAAAGATATCACCTTCAGATCTTCTGAGGAGACGTACCGGAACTACTAATAAAGTAGAAAAGAAATTGCAGAGGAACTCCAGAAGGAATGATTCTGATGGTCGCATCTTTCCATCGATATTAATCATCTTTGGGACTTCTGGAATGAGGCTTATAGTGGCTTGGAAAAAGGCATCAGCTGCAAGACACAAGAAAAGTCCATGCATGAAAACCGTAGCAAAATACAGGGCCTTCTTTTCTTCTCCACAAGGCCTGGAGGCCAGTCCTGAGAGCAACATGGAGGTCAGGCCACACCGAGGGTCCAGCAGAGGAGGCAGGTCCTAGGAAAGGATTTCTGCAAACCGTAACTAGCTTGGTGGAACATTCCGGGGTGATAGGGCACTGCTGTAGCCTCTTATCTCTCCCTTCTTCAAGCAATTTAGTCAAAGAACCTGCCAAATTGACTTTAGATCATTAAGTGAAAAAAGCAAGTGGCAAATTTTTACAGAAAGCCTAGAAATCATAGTCACCTGGGCTGAGTGCTCAACATGAACTTGTTCACTGAACCCTCCCATTGACCACGTGGGAAAAGTGTGGTCACAGGGCCAGCCCACGTCATGGGGAGGAAATAAGGTGCAGAAGGGGAAGTGATTGGTTCCACAACAGTGTATGTGTGTGTGTGCAGGAGGTTCCAGCACTGGTGGTACAGCCAGGCTCAAACTCTGGTCTAGCTGCCTCTCCTTGAGTGCACACCATATTCATTAAAGAAGTAAAAATCGAAATGTGAAGAAATGTGCGTGTGTGCACATGTACGCGTGCACATACACATCTTTAGAGACTTCTGACTAGGTAATACTAGTTCCAGAGAATCATCCAAGAAATGAAGATATTTTTAAAAATATGAAGTGGTCTGTAAAACAAAAAGCCTTGAAAGAGTTAAAAGATGAGAGGGGAAAGGAGAAAGAAGGAGAGATGAAAAGAGGAGAAGATAGGAATGAGGGAGCAATAGGAAGTGGGGGGTAAGATGCACATGGAGAGTTCTTTCTAGAATTGCCAAAGTATTCACCATAAGAAAAAGGCTCAAAGTCAAAATGGACAAAACACTGACCTAACAAATGAAATTTTAAACTGCCTGACAAGATCAAATGTTTGTATGCTCCAAATATACTTCCAGTCAGAAACAACTTCCAGCAACATCAAGAGAACACAGTACTGGCAGTTTCCTGAATGAAAGCTGGAGCCCATCCAGCCCAGCAAAGGGGCAAGGGCAGCAACAATGCCTACCCTCCGTGATAAAGGCCTACACCTAATGAGAAGAGCAAGTGTCTGCAGCTGGAGAGCAGGTTTATCATCTCTTCCTTCTTCAAAGGAAACAAAACACATTATGGAAAGACACTACTCTCAGAGCTTTCCGCATGAAGTTACCTTGGCTCTGGAAGCTTCCTTCCCAGCCTGTCTCTGGAACCCCACAGTAACAGCTTTACCACATATAGCTAAACAAATTTATTAAGTGCCAACTGTGAAGAGGCACTCTCCTGGACATTGTGGGCACAGAAGAGAAAGTGGGGACAAGATATGACAATATAAGTGTGATGATGAGAACAAAGTATTCATGCTAACCTACTCCTATGTACTGGAGCACCTGTTTGCTTTGGTCTAGTGGGGGACATGAAGCAGCTGATCTCATTCTTGTTGGGAAGAAAGAAATTAAACATAGGGGCTCTGAGGAAAGATACATGACATTGACTCTGGTAGATACACCTCCCAGAAAGAGTCAGGGGTTACAGGGTCTTCTTTTTTTTTTTTTTTTAAGATTTTACTTATTTATTTTTAGAGAGAGGAGAAGGGAAGGAGAAAGAGAGGGAGAGAAATATCAGTGTTTGGTTGCTTCTTACACATCCCCTACTGGGGACCTGGCCCGCAACCCAGGCATGTGCCCTGATTGGGAATCGAACCAGCGACCCTTTGGTTCACAGCCCATGCTCGATCCACTGAGCTACACCAGCCAGGGTCAGGGTCTTCTATCTTGGCCTAGAGAGTAGTAAATGGCACCATTCAGGGGACCCATGGGCAATTCTAGGGGAAGGTACAGTTATTTCCATCTCTAGTGAGGAAACGAGCTCAAAAGGTGAGAGGCCAGTTAAAGTCACCCAGAGAAGATAAAAGATTATGGTGAGCAGAATTTAAAGGCCATCAGTAACACCAAGCAACATAATCAGAGTTGTGTTTTTAAAGAGAAACACAAGCCTAGAAATCATAGATCTGAAGAGGTTTATATCCAGATTATATCAAGAATTGCAACAATAAAACAGGTAACCTGATTTTTAAAAATGGGCAAAGGACCTGACCAGACATTTCTTCAAAGAAAATAACATATGGTCAAGAAGCATGTGAAAAGATGCTCAACATCATTAATCATTAGAGAAATGAGAATCAAAACCACAAGAAGACATCATTTTACACCCCTTAGGATGGCCACTATGAAAAAAACAGTAAATAAAAAGTGTGGACAAAAATGGAGAGAAATTGGAACCCTTGTGCGCTGACGGTGGTAATCTAAAATGGTACAATTGCCTTGGAAAATAGTTTGGTGTTTCCTCAAAAAGTTAAACATACCATTACCATCTGACCCACCAATTCCACTTCTTGGTACATACCCAAATGTATTGAAAGCAGGGTCTCAAACAGGTACTTGGACATAAAGGTTCATAGCAGCATAATTCACAATAGCCAAAAGGTGGAAACAACTCAAACGTCCATCAACAGAAGAATGGATAACAAAATGCGGTATATTCACACAATGGAATATTTCAGTGCCAAAAAAGAATGAAATTAATACATGCTACAACATGGATGAACCTTGAAAACATTATGCCTAGTGACATAGGTCAGACAAAAGGACAAATACTATATGATTGCACTTTTACGAAGTACTTATCAGTCAAATTCACAGACAGAAAGCAGAATAAAGAGAAAGGAATAGAGAGTTAGTGTTTAATGGATAAAGTTTCTGTTTGGGATGATGAAAAGGTTCTGGAAATGGATAGTGGTGATGCCTGCACAGTATTGTAAATGAACTTAGAGCCACTGAATTATACACTTAAAAATGGTTACAATGGCAAATTTTATGTTATGTATACTTAACCACAACACAAACAATAAAAAAAAGAAAAATCAGCAGAGCTGAAACTACCCAACATTACCCTCTTAGCGCACAAGCAGGCCTAGACTCCACCAGGTCTCGCTGTCTTCCTTCTGCCAGAAAAGCCTGCTGTCCCATGGCTCTATAGGCATTGCTTTATGGTGAAAACATTAAATTTTTAATAAAACAAGGTACAGAACTTTTCTCAGTAGAAACTAAAATTCTGCTTGGAACAACTTAAAAAGACCATTTATTTACTCTGTTTTTGTGTTTGCTACTAAATAGCCAAGAGAGTGCCTATTATTACACCACACTGAAGAAGGGAGCAGCTTTGTGTTGGGTGCCTTGCTCCTCAACTGCCTCACTAAGGTCCCATTTCAAAGGAGAGAGTGAAAACACTTATCTGGGGGCTGAGACAGGCAATGTTCCAAAGCTTATTTTTATTTCTATCATCAGAAGACTTGCCCCATGTTTAAAATCTTGTCTGGGAGACTTCTCAATTTCATTTTAATAATTAGAACTTAAATCCTAATATATATGGAGACACTTTCTCTTCTAGTTTAGAGTTCAGAATAATCATGTCAATATCATATAACACTTTTTTTGGTGGCTATTAAAAGCCACAGAACACAATTCAAGATAAAATGGGTTAGATTTTTTTTTTTTAAATAAAAGACCTACAGATTCCAGATGAGAAAGCTAAAGAAGTTCATCACCACCAAATCAGTATTACAAGAAATGTTAAAGGGTCTTATTTAAGAAGGGAAAAAAATGAGAAAAATATGAATAATTAAATGGCAATAACTACATACCTATCAATACTTACTTTAAATGTAAATGTATTAAATGTTCCAATCAAAAGACATAAGAGGGCTGAATGGATAACAAAACAAGACCCTTACATTTGCTGTCTACAAGAGACTTACTTTAGATCAAAAGACGCACACAGCCTGAAAATAAAGGGATGGAAAAAGATATTTCAAGCAAATGGAAAAAGAAAGAGCAGGAGTTGCAATACTTAAAACAGACAAAATAGACTATAAAATAAAGGCTATAATAAGAGACAAAGAAAAATATTTCATTTACAATAGTCAAGATACGGAAGCAACCCAAATGTGCATCAATTGACGAGTGGATAAAAAAGTTGTGATACACATATACAATGGAATATTACTTGGCTGTAAAAAGAATGAAATCTTACCAGTACCTAACAACATGGATGAGGGTAATGCTAAGTGAAATAAGTCAGACAGAGAAAGACAAATACCATATAATTTAACTTACATGTGGAATCTAAAAAACGAAATAAACAAAACAGAAACAAACTCACAGATACAGAGATCAGACTGAATGAATGCTGCCAGAGGGGGCAGGGGATTAGGAGTCTGGGTGAAAAAAGTGAAGGGATCTAGAGGTACAAATGGGCAGTTACAATACAGTCATGGGGATATAAAGTATAGCATAGAAAAGTAAGGTGCTATATTGGTGCTAGATGGGTACTAGACTTATGGGGGAGGGTCACTTCATAAGTTATATAATGTCTAATTACTATGCTGTACACCTGAAACTAACATAATACGGAATGTCAACTATAACTTAAAAATTAAATAAAAAAAATAAATTAGAAAATAAAAAAGACCTAAAGGAAGAGGAGAAATCAGGTTCCAAGCCATGAAGATTTGTACCCTTGCTCCAACTGGGAGAAGAAAAGCACTCACATGCATAGCGTCCCTACGCTATTCCTTCTTCCACCTGAATCTTCTGAGGTTTCACAAGACAACCAGGTTTCTTTTCCATACCCTATTTTTAAAAATTTAAATTAAACCCCCCAAAATAAACAAACAAACAAAATCACTCAGGTATGGCTGGCCTGACCCTGAAGTTGGTTCTGTGTGAGATCAGCTCTGGCGCTGTTTCCTATAGTAATCAGGGTGGCCCGCGCAGCACTGCTGGGTACTGGGGGAGAGCGAACACAGGCACCACAGCAAGAGGTACCATGCTCCCCCAGAGACAGTGTTTTCCAAAATTGTTTTATCATAAGAATCACCAGGATCTCTACTAAAAATACAAGTTCCCAGGCCCCAAACACTGCTGTCAGAACTATAACATGGTACAGCCACTTAGCACAACAGTCTAGCACGTCCCCCAATTCCACATGATCTACACATTCTACAATATGAACTTGTAGTCATTATGCTAAACGAAAGGAGTCAGGCATAAAGACCTATACTGTAAGATTCCACTTATAAGCATTATCCAGAATAGATTAATCTGTAGAAACAAAAGGAGACTAGGGGTTAATTGAGACAGTCAATGTTCTGAAGCATATTTTTATTTCTATCATCAGAAGACTTTTCTTTTTTTTTTTCTCCTGTATCACTAAGTTGTTTTTTGTTTTTTTGTTTTTTTTTTAAGATTTTATTTATTTATTTTCAGAGAGAGGAGAAGGGAGGGAGAAAGAGCAATGTATGGTTGCCTCACTGGGGACCTGGCCCGCAACCAAGGCATGTGCCCCGACTGGGAATCGAACCTGGACCCTCTGGTTCCCAGCCCGCGCTCAATCCACTGAGCTACACCAGCCGGGGCTAGAAGACTTTTCTATTAGAAGGTACGGGGTTTAATAGGTATAGGGTTTCCTTTTGGGGTGGTGAAAATGTTTTGGAGTTAGTGTTGATGCCCACACAACTCTGAATATAATAAAAGCCACTGACTGCAATTTTCAAAAGATACTAATCATATCTTAATCAAGCTATTTTATAATTTTTATACACACGCGCGCACACACACACACACACACTATGGTCTGTCCAGAAAGTACCCAGCCATGTAATGAAAAATAGAGAC
Source organism: Micronycteris hirsuta (assembly GCA_004026765.1). Lineage (NCBI taxonomy): Eukaryota > Metazoa > Chordata > Mammalia > Chiroptera > Phyllostomidae > Micronycteris > Micronycteris hirsuta. The sequence goes on from PVJI01000632.1 coordinate 127,506, forward strand.
ATTTATTGAAGAAAATACAAGATATAAGAAACACTGCACATAGGACAATGGTGCCCCAGTCCCCTTCAAAGTAGGCACCTTGGGACCTCACACAATCCTCCCAATCGCCATCAGCTGCTCCATCGTATTTTCCTGAATCTTATTGACGATCTGAAATCTCTTGCATTTCAAAGGTGATTTTAGTTTTGGGAAAGGTCAGAAGTCAAAGGGCACCAAATCTGGGCTGTAATGGGGCTGAGTAACCTGGGTTGATGTTTCACAAAAAATTCTGCATGAGACATGATGCATGAGTGGGCATGTTGTCGTGATGAAGCTGCCAATCACCTATTGCCCATAGCTGCAGCCTTCTGAATTATCTGAATAGTTTCCAGGGAGGGATGTTCAAGCTTAACGCAAAATTTGATGCAGATTCGTTGCTCTACTTGCTCAGTCATTTTGAATATGACGGCCACACAGTACGCATGCTCCCTCAATGGTGTCTAACACCCCCTCTGACTAGTACAGTGAAGTCGTCATTGTTCATGCATGCGCATTCCAGTCCACTCTCCTTGGCTGCCAGGTTATATCTACATAGTGGAAACTGTTCTCATTATGTTAACAATGGCTAGACTTTTTCCTGAGAGAGAGAGAGAGAGTGTGTGTGTGTGTATCTACTGTTCTCGTCATGTTAACAATGGCTAGACTTTTTCCTGACAGAGTGTGTGTGTGTGTGTGTGTGTGTGTGTGTATCTAGATAGATATATATTCCCAGACCCCATCTTAAATGTATTGAAACAGACTATCCAAGACAGAGACTTAGAAACGTAACTTAAAAAATAAAGTAACATGTCTTCTCACTCCTGCCCCCACCATTCAGTTCCCCTTCCCAAAGACAAAGAATACTACCTATAGCTTGGGTGTGCTCCTAAGAGTACAGAAGCAAACACATTTTCCCTTTACCTTTCCTTTTTTCTTTTTATACAGTTAACTAATAGACAGTTTTGCCACTTTCCTCTCCCCTACTTAACATATCTTAGTGATTATTCTATCTCTGTACATAAAGTACATTTTTCTTTTTTATAGCTACAAAGTAGAATCTGGTCCATTTGCTTTTCCTTCCAAATATTTTTTATGGTAAAAGATGTGAAATTTAACATCTTAACCATTTAGTCTACTTCTTTTTTAAAACAACCTTCTCTAGTGAACTTTATAATTCACAGGTTTAAAAATAATTGTTCTAAATCCTTCAGATAAATGCTATATGTGACTTTCCAATAGCAAATGGTGCATTCTGAAAGATTTAACCTGGAAACATTCAGCCAGAAGCAAACAGAAGCAGTCAGCAACAGGGCAGGCTGCCTCACCATTTCACCTCCACAGTGAGGAGGAGCCAGTGATGCTGGTTAGATAGTTACCATAGAACTCTTGACCATTTCCCATCTCAGATTTCAGGCACTCCTGTTTCCCAGCCTGCAGGGTTTCAAGGGGTCTGCAGAACACCAAAGAAACATGATATTCTGAAAACCTCTGCAAGGACATGATGAAATCAAATACACCCCAAACACAAAGCTACTAAAATTACTAAAAGGTTACCAAAATGTATGTCACTAGAAAACCCTGGGGGAAGGTGGGATGTGCCTAAAAGCTATTAAAAAAGGACTCAGTTGAAGCTACTGGGTAAACTATACCTGAATGACCCATGCTGCCTGGTTACCAGAAATAACTGAGACAAGGTTGCCTTTGGATGAAGGCATCTTTACATTAACTCTAAGCTTAGTTGGAGAAAAACTTAAAACAATCCAACAATAAGGAACTAAAGAAACTGTTGCACTGACACAGTGGAAATGATGTAACTAGTAAGGAGAACGAAGTACAGTCATGTACCCACAATGATGTTTCAGTCAATCATGAACCATATATGTGATGGTGGTCCTAAAAATTCCTATCTCCTAGTGACATTCCAGCCATTGTAACATGGCAGTGCAACACGTTGCAACTATACATAACATGCTGCACAGATCTGCAGCCCAGGAGCATCAGGCTGTACTACACAGTCTAATGTAAGTGCACTCATTCTATGATGTTTGTACAATGACAAAACCACCTAATGATGCCTTTCTCAGAATGTATCCACATTGTTAAGTGACACATGACTGTAAATCTATGTTTTATTGTATAAAGATGTCTGTGATAGATAACATATATTTGTACAGCTGTACAGAGCATGATCCTATCTTCGCAAGAAAAACAGTACATACACTTGTGTAGATGCATGAAGCATGAGGCAAGATAATGCCAAACTACTGCTGTGATATAGGAATGAGTGGTGGCTGAAGGTGAGGGGAGCCAGGATCTTCCACTCAATGCTAGGTTACTGTTTTAGAATTTTAATTTAAATTTCCAAAGATAATTTTTCTTTAGCATACAAAAAGCAATACAAGTCTGTTGTGAAATTTTCAATCATAGAAATGAAGAAAGTGAGATAGGAGGGTAGACAGATAGGTAGATGGTCTGAGGGAATTTGAGAAGACTCCCCTGGGTGTGGGGGTGGGTAAGGTCTACCCACTGCTGTGGATTCACACATTCCTGCTGTTCTAAAGGATGGCCACCCTCCTTGTTTGCGTAAGGCAAGGCACTAAGCTGAGGGCAGCACACACCTTCCGGGGCCTGCAGTGCTGCTCTGCACCCCACAGCCAATGATGCCAGGAAGATCCTCTCTGATCAGCCTCTCCATGAAATAAGCCATACTTAGGGTTCAAGGTCTCTAAGCACCTCCATCTGCATGGATTCTTCTCAAAAGAATTCTTAAAAAGTTTCACTCTGTGCTCACAGGCCTTTTACAACTCTTGTAAATAACCCTGGAGCCACAGGCTTCCACAACTTGCCCTCCCTGAAGAGCCCCACTGCTGTCTGCTTTGTACATGGGGGCTCTGCACACAACAATCTGAACAAAAGGGTTCCATGTTCTAAGAGACTAAAAAACAGTAAGCTGGCAAACTGTTGGAAAACTTCAAAAATGCCCTGAATTAAGATCAAGGTTTCTCATTGTCTGCAAGAGCAGAAAACTGGAAAGAGTACAAATAGTTTTCGATAGGAATTTGGGAGGAAATGTAAATGTGGGGTGTTGGGGAAATAATTTATAACACTTGCTAACAAGACAAAAGAAAGAAAGAGAACACTAAACAGCTGACACAAAGAATGAGGTGGATCTGTAGGGATGGACATGAATGAACGGGAAGGGAGGGGGCGGAAGTCCCAGATTTACTGATCAGTGAAAAAAGCAAACTGAAAAACATTGTAGAAGACACAATCTCATTTTGGTGGGGGCAGGAGGGAGAAAACTGTGTGTATATAAAAGGATACAGATAGGGAGGGAAGGAGGGCGGAAGAGAGAGGCAAAGAGCATTATGACAATGAATTAATATTTTTTAATAGAAGAAAAAAATCAAGAAAAATATTTAACTGTGAACAGTGGGGGGTTTTGGAGGGGAGGAAACAGTGCAGATTACTTTTATTTGGGGGCTTTTTTGAAGTTCTGTATTATTGGAATATTTCAAAGTACACTAGTTTTAGAATAAAAATCATTAAAATGTAAAATAACTATTTTTCAACAAGACACAGGACCCTCCATACATAATAAACTCAGAGTTAACTGCAACCTATGAGAATAATTTCATCTTGTCATATCCTTGGCATTGTTGATATGGAATATGACTCAGAACATGAATCACAAGAGAGAATCAAGAAGCAATAATTCAGACTGCCTTCATAAACAGTGTTTTGTTTTGGCATTAGGTCCGTGCTAATGGAAATCTTTACTACTTGTCAGTCATAAACTCCCAAGGCTAAACAAGACCCCCAAAGTAATTTACTCCACTCCCAGACAGACCTTCAGCTATCAAGTGCCCCTCCTGGCAACTCAAATAGATAGCTCCCAAGCCAGGAACTCTATGAAGGGAAACACCATAATTTCTTAAAACCAAATAACACAAAAGGTTGAAGGACTCTCTTCATCCCTTAAAGAGACTTTATAAAGGTGGGGTTCTGGCATCAAGAATTATTTACTTCTCTCAAATTCTATCAACTCCATTGCTAACCACCTTTACCAGCCTTCAACATTTTCCATCTCTGGGTAAGTTTATGTTTGGAATGACCACAGCAATATAATGGAAACTACAGTCATACCTCAGTACTCATTGACTTCAGAACTTGTCAAACCTTGTACTCATTGAACTTCGATGAGGAAAAAATGTTTTAGTACTCAGTACTTGCTTGGGACTCCTACACTTGCTAGAACTTGTATGAGTCACACCGCTGCCCCACAAGAGAAAATGCCACATCGTTCTGTACTCCTCAGTTTCAGCACTTGTCACAAGTTCCAGAACAAATTAACAATGAGTACCGAGGTACTGTATAAAACACAAAATCCGGACATAGCCTACTGCGCCAGACTTGTGTTATGGACTACCAGGGTGTCCAACCTTTTGTCATCTCTGGGCCACACTGGAAGTAGAAGAGTTGGCCCACGTTATACATTAAATACACAAACACTAATGAAAATTGATGAGCAACAAAAAGATTTTAATTAAATTTATGATTTTGTGTTGGGCTGCATTCATAGCCATCCTGCACCACATGTGGTCCATTGGCCACAGGTGGACACCCTGTATCGCCCCCACAAAAAAAAAAAACTCATGTTAAAATAGTAATCCTCAAGGTAGTATTAGGAGGTGGGGCCTTTGGGGGTGATGAGGTCATGAGGGTGGAGCCGTCATGAATAGGAGTACTGTCTTTATAAAAGGGACCTAGAGACACTCTGGCCAAGATGGAGGCATAAGAAGACACACTGTGCCTTCTCACACAACCAAAAGAAGGACAACAAATGTAAAAACAAAAAACAACCAGAACTGACAGAAAATAGAACTGTATGGAAGTCCAACGATCAGAGAGTTAAAGAAGAAACATTCATCCAGACTGGTGGGAGGAGCGGAGACAGGCAGCCAGGTGGCGAGGACTCTCAGCAAGGCAGCAGCTGGAGGACCAGGGTGGGCAAGCTGGCAGCTGGCATACCAGGTGAGGTGGTGGCTTGCAGACTGGGCCATCCCACATTCACATGCAGATAAACCAGGAGGAACAACTAGGGAGCAAGATAGACCACACAACCCAGGGTTCCAGTACGGGGAAATAAAGCCTCAAAGCCTCTGACTAAAAACACCTGTGGGGTTTGAGGCGGCAGCGGGAGAAACTCCCAGCCTCACAGGAGAGTTCGTTGGAGAGACCCACAGGGTCCTAGAATGTACACAAACCCACTCACCAGGAATCAGCACCAGAAAGGCCCAATTTGATTTTGGGTAGCCGGGGAAGTGAATGAAAACCAGCAAAGAGTGGAGCGAGTGGCACTGTTCCCTCTCGGAGCCTTCCCCCATATACAGCATCACAACACAACGATGTGGGTTACCCCGCCCTGGTGAACACCTAAGGCTCTGCCCTTTACTACATAACAGGGGCTCCAAGACAAAAACAAAAATGGCCAAAATGAAAGTAAAGTTCAAAGCTCCAGAAAAAATACAACTAAGTGACGAAGAGATAGCCAACCTATCAGATGCACAGTTCAAAACACTGGTTGTTAGGATGCTCCAGGAACCCACTAGGTACTTCAACAGCATAAAAAAGACCCAGGCAACAATGAAGATTGAATTATGTGAAATAAAGAAAAATCTATAGGGAACCAACAGTGACAGGAAGGAAACCACAACTCAAATCAACAGTTTGGAGCAGAAGGAAGAAAGAAACACTCAAGCAGAACAGAATGAAGAAACAAGAATTCAAAAAAAATGAGGAGAGGCTTAGGAACCTCCAGGACTTCTTTAAACGTTCCAATATCTGAATCATAGGGGTGTCAGAAGGAGAAGAGGAAGACCAAGAAATTGAAAACTTATTTGAACAAATAATGAAGGAGAACTTCCACAATCTGGTGAAGAAAATAGACTTCCAGGAAACTCAGAGAGTCCCAAAGAAGTTAGACCCAAGGAGGAACACACCAAAGCACATCATAATTATATTACCCAAGATTAAAGAGAAGGAGAGAATCTTAAAAGCAGCTAGAGAAAAGTAGATAGTTACCTACAAAGGAGTTCCCATAAGACTGTCAGCTGATTTCTCAAAAGAAACCTACAGGCAAGAAGGGGCTGGAAAGAAGTATTCCAAGTCATGAAAGGCAAGGACCTACATCCAAGATTACTCTCAGCAAAGCTATCATTTAGAATGGAAGGGCAGATAAAGTGCTCCTCAGATAAGGTCAAGTTCAAGGAGTTCATCATCACGCAGCCCTTATTATAGGAAATGTTAAAGGGACTTATCTAAGACAAATAAGATAAAAAATATGAACAGTAAAATGACAACAAACTCACAGCTATTAACAACTTAACCTAAAAAAAAACAAACAAACAAACTAAGCAAACAACTAGAACAGGAACAGAATCACAGAAATGGAGATCACATGCAGGGTTATCAGCAGGGAAGGGGGAGGGGGCAAGAGGGGGCAAAGGTAAAGAAAATAAGTAGCATAAATGGTGGGTAGAAAATAGACAGGGGGAGGTTAAGAATGGTATAGGAAATGTAGAAGCCAAAGAACTTATATATACAACCCATGGACATGAACTAAAGGGAGGGAATGAGGGTGGGAAGGAATATGCAGGGCGGAGGGGAATAAAGGGGGGAAATGGGACAACTGTAATTTCATAATCAATAAAATATATGTATGTGTGTGTGTGTGTGTATATATATATATATATGTATATATATATATATATATATTTTTTTTTTTTTTAAAGGGACCTAGAGACCTTCTCCCATGTGAGGACACAGCTGTCTATGAACTGGGAAGTCCTCAGCAGACACCAAATCTGCCAATAGCTTGATCTTGGACTTCCAACCTCCAGAACTGTGAGCAACAAATGTCTGTTGGTTAAGCCATCCAATCTGTGGTGTTTTTGTTACAGCAGCCCGAACTGATTGAAGCAGTCTTCAATAAAGATATGCTATCACCAAGTGATAGGGGTTCCTTTGGATAAAACCTCATTGTCCAAATGGCCATGCTATTATCCACAGGCAAGTTATCCATAGTGATCCAATACTATGTATTACTAAACTGTGTTCTTGTAATAGAACTTTTTACTGTAGCAGTTAAGTTTGCACATTTTAAAGCCACTATTTTGATAATATACAGAGAAAGCTAGCTTTAAAGAAATAGGAATGCCTAGGGACAATTAAATACCTTATTCATTAATGTCTATTATCAATGACAGCTTAATCTAACCTTGATCTTGTTACCTGGCTTTGCAGAATGCCCTTTAAATTCCTGAGTATCAACTCTTAATGTGAAAAGTCCACAGAGCATATAAATGAGCTCTCTGTTTCAGTGGTGCACTCGTAGGAGACACCTGGATGCTCTCTCTTTTATCTCTGAATCGTCCAGGGCTCTCACTGAGCCAAACATGCTCAGCCCATGTGTTACCTGCCTCAAGTCTCTGAGATGCTGCAGAAATGACACTCCAGCAGTGGGATACTGTGGTCCTCTTTCTGTGGACATTAGGCTGGATTTCCCTAAGCAGAAAAGATTAAGTATCCTAGTCTTTATTCTGATTCTCTGTTTCATAAATAAGTTAATCTAATGTTCACCTTATAATAATTGGTCTCTAGCAACCACATGCACACACCCAGTTTAGAAATAAAACTCTGCAGTGGTTTAGAGGAACTAACCTAACTAATCTAACTATGAGAGAAGCCGAGTCGTGGGCAGAGCACCTGAAGTCAGATCAGGCTACTTACTACCTGATATTCCTGGTCAGCAGTGTCACACTTCTGTGGCTTATTTCCCTCCTCCACAAGATGGACATGAAACACCAAGCAAATAATAGGTACTGAATAAAACTAAACTGCTTTGCCAGGAAATGAGTTCTTTCATCAGTGGAGCTCCAAACTATCTTCCTAACTTGTCTCCTCCTCATTCCTTCCAGATGCACTGTTTTTCCAGCCTCCAGGCCTTTGCGCTTACTATTGCCTCAGCCTTGAATGTCCTCTGTCTCACTTTAGCATTATGGATCTTCTTAAACCTTCCAGGCTCTTCAATGCCACCTCTTCTGTAAGCTTTTTTGCTATTTTTCTTCCAAACCAAGGGCCATGTCTTGCTCTAGAATTCCCAGGCACATTTTATGAACATGACATTTATCACATGCTTCCTTGTACAACTATAAACAGATTTGCTCTCCATCCAGGTATTTAGTCCCTTTAAATGCATTCCTGTTCTAGTACAATGTTTGGCACAGTGGCTTACATGTAAAAATTGGCCAAGAAATGCTGGCAGGAGGAAGAAAATCATAGGTGTTTGCTATTATAAAGACTTGAGTAAACTTAAAGGGGAGACTCACCCCTGTTCCTTCTCTGTGGATTCCATCAATGGCTGCCATCCATTCTAGGCCCTTACACTCCGTAAGGTGGATGGATCATGCACGTTTGGATGTGAAGATGGGAGACAAGCTTCATGCTGTCTGCCCACCTGTGAATTGCTGCAGCAAAAATAACCTGCTTTGTTCACAATCATCAGAGAAGCCTCAAGGTTTGAGAAAATAGTCACATCAAATACATCCTTCAGAGTATAGTCTTGTCAATGGAACTAATAAATATGACCTTAAGCATAAACCCCAAAGTCTTGGTAAGTAGATGAAGACCATTTTTCTCCTTCAAAAGCCATCCCTCAGGAGGAGGAAACAAAATTATTTCTCTCTCCCATTCCACTGGCCTGGCTACCTCCATTAGCAGTGACCATTTGCAGCAGCAGTGAGCTTCATAACAGCAGGTTCAGCCCTTCCTCTCTGTTTCCCCATGTTCCTCACAGATCAAGCCAGCACAACTTCATTCAACACGTCTATGAGCCTTGGCACACATGTGAACCAAATTTGTTTTCTTTTACTTATAAATCTGAAAACAAAAATTTTAAAACCAATTAAAAGGTAACTGATGTGACTATCTCCTGAACATCAGAGTTGTTTAGTTTTGTAGTTGTGTCTACACCATAAAAACTACAGTACTATTTTACATTTATTAATGCAATTAATAATTATCAACAATTACTATCCTATGGCACTATTCATTCATTCAACATTTACTGAGTACCCACTTGGTGGACAATGTGCTGGGAGCCAGGAATACAACAGCAAACACAGAGAGGAGAAAAGCAGACAATTCTTTACATGTTTACTTGTCAGATAACAATGGTGATAAGTACAATGAAGGAACATGCAAAGCGTGGACGAAAAAGGGGCTACATGCTAAACTGACATGCTCAGGGAACACCTACATGGCAGCCTTACAAACTCAGAGACAGATATAACCTCACATAGGATAGTCAAAAATTTCCTAATTAAAAGTGAGTAATCAAGTCTAGGCCAGTCTAGCCAGTATCTTCCTTGACAAAAGTCAATCTTTACCTTAATTGAGCCTGTCTATTGTCTTTCTGTATCTAGGACAACATGCCTTTGGAATGTCAGAGTAATCCCTTTTCCAGATTCCTCAGGGCACTCTCTCACCAGAGTAGAGACCACAGAACCCCTCACTGGTATCTTGTTCTCCCACATACCATCTCTATATGCTGTAAATATTGATTACTAACTAATCTATACCCACCAATGTAAAAGATGTATCTCTTCATTTTACCCTTCATCTAATCCTAGATATTTCCCCACTTTGCTTTCTCCCACCTCCCTAAATTACCACCAATGAATTTCATGTAACCTCCTTACGTCTTCTCCTTTGATTCTAATGTAGAAAATAAGGTGCAAAATTGCCATTGCCTGGCATTTTCATAATCTGTTAAGATTTTGCTTCCTGGCAATTGTCATCAGGCTGGCTCAAATAAACTCATAAAAATTCTGTATGGGTTCGGATGTTCCTTACTTCAATAAAGGTGCAAGGTTACTCAGCTTACAGGAAAACCTGACCTAACTCTTTGTTTGGAAAGTAGGGGAAGCCAAAGATGGTTTTCCTTAGGACATGGCTTATGAGCTAAGCTCTGAAAGATGAAGATGCAGAAAATAAATAAAAAGTAAAATTTAAATGGAGGGGAAGGGAATTCTACAGAAGGGAAAGCATTATTATTGATGATAAAAACAAAAACTAGCCTTTTAACCTCTATTTTAACTGTTCTATTTTTTCCACTTTACAGAAACTACAGATTTTTTATTTTCAGGATAATTCAGCAGGTAAATCTTGAAACCAAGATCAGCTTTCCTGCAGACTGCTCAAGGTTTTGTGTAAGAGAACTAAGCTGGCTTTCAGAACTCTGAAACCAACGACCTGTCACTGTATATAGTTAACGCCTAAAACTCCACAACATCTTTTTGTCACTAGAGAGACAGTTATAATAAGTTAATGTTTACTGAACAGTTACTGTGTACCAGTGGGCCAAGTGCTCTTGTTAGCATCAGTAGTTAGCTAATTATTAAGAAAGGAAAGGGGAAATTATCTAATTAATAAAGGGGTACAAAGGGAATTAGACATTGAGCTTCATAAACTGGGGAGCATGAACCTGTCTGCTTCACCAGGAAGCTACCTACAACTTCAAACCCCAGGGGATCGTGGCATTGCTCCACCAAGGGAATTAACACTCCTCCCTTCCCTGCTCTGACACTGGAATGTTGGGGGAGGCCACAGGCGAAGGTGTTTGACCATGGAGGCCTGTCAGTCTGATTAGGGGACGGACCCATCAAAAAGCCCTCGAAAGCTTGAAAATTTGATCGGTTCTTTTGAAAAAGCACTTGGTTCATCCAAAACCCAAGGTAATATAAGTCCAGGGGACCAAAGAACCGTGTGCTTGCTTGCGCGCGCTCTCTTGCGCTCGCTCGCTCTCTCTCTCTCTCTCTCTCTCATTTGCCCTGTGTGTTCTTTCACACATCCTTTTGCCTGGGGCCCTCAGTAGCCTGTGTGGGCTCCAAAAGAACTAAACTTTAATATGAAGCAGAAACTCTGTACCCTGGCTATTGTTTTGGCCTTGCTAAAAATATAGTTGGAACTTTTTCCAAGGTGGAATGGAGAGAGATGGAAAATTGGAAACCCAAGGGGTAGCTTCTATTTCCACCCAAATAAACCAAAGCACACCACAGTCTCCCATGCATGGATCTTTGTAATGCTTTCCTCGTGATCCCGTGGAATTAAAATCTGCAACAGACAGGTACCATTGCCATCATCTCCACTTCATAGATGAGGACATTGAAGCACAAAAAGGCCAACTTGTCCCAGGGCATCCAGTTCACTGGGACCTCTGCATTTAGCAGAGTTGAAAGTCACTATTAATTAGGGCCACATCCCAAAATACATCCAAATGCATCATCGAATCTCACACCTGAAAACCTTTCCTCAGGCCATTGATTCCACCTGGAATGCCCAGTCCCTTTCTCCTTACCCCACATCCTCCTGATAAACATGTTTTTTAAGATCCACCTAAAACGTTTCTTTACATTGTAAACATTCTTCTGAGATTGGAAACTGTAAAGATAAAGGGGCAACCACTGAAATATATTTTAAAAATTAGCAAGAGAAGTTTTTCTTACTGTGGCCTGATAATAATCTTCTAGAAAGAATCACTGACAAACAAGGGCAAGTTTTCTAGTAAAGTGACTGAAGGAAGAGACAACCAGGCCACCTCTAGGTGAGAAGCACATGACCAACTAATTGATTTGGAAGTCCTTCGTTTTCTCTAAATATTCGCGGGCAATGGTTGGTGACTGTGGACAAAATCCCCACAGGCTCCACTCTACCCGCCACACCAGTGTGTACAAGGACCGGAAGTGGACCTCCCCTGTATATAAGCTTTCATCAGCATTCCATACTGGGAGTTCAGCAGTTTATTTGTTGAGATAAACCCAGCCTTGGCAAAGCCACAGCCTGATACAACCCAGACTAAAGCCAGGGAGGCCAGAAAATGAATCATGGAGGGGATATTTATAACCAGCTGAGAGGGAGGATGTTTAGCAAGGCAAACAAAAATAACTCATTTCCACAAGCTTCACTTTATTTATATTTAACTTTGCCATCCTCAGTACTTAAATGTATTATTTATTTTGGCCAGCAATTTCTCTTGTGTGGCCTTCAGAAGAACACTAACAGGTTCCGAAGGTGTAGATAAAAAAGGGGCCACATGCTCAACCGGATAAGCTCAGGGGAGGTCTGCATGGTGGACCTAAAGTAATGACATAACACGGTCTAAAATTAAAACTTTCTAGCTAAAAGCACGTCATGGTGGGTAGTCACATCCTAGGCTGCTATCTTTTTTGACAAGGTCAATCTTTACCTTAACTGAGTCGTCTACTGTCTTTTTACATCAACAATAAAATACCTTTGGAATGTCAGGGCAATCCTCCCCCACCCCCACCCTCACCCCTCAGGGCACTGTCTCCCACCAGAGCAGAGACCACAAATCCCCTCATTGTTACTGTTACCATGTTAATTGCCTCCTGTTAACTATGCTGTACCCACCAGTATAAAAGGATGTGTCCATTCCTTTTACTTTTTATCCAATCCCAGAGATTCCTCCACTTTGCTCTCTTCCATCCCCTTAACTACCACCAATGAATTTCATATAACTCCTTGTGCCTCCTCCTTTGATTGTAATGTATAAAATAAGGTGCAAAACTGTCATTCTCTGGAGCATTTTTCTCAATCCATTGAGATTTTGTTTCCAAGCAACTGTTTTTGATTTGGTTCAAATAAACTCATAAAATTCTTACAGGTGTGGGCATTTCTTTCGTTAACAAGGGTTTAGCATTACAGCATTTAGAGACTCAAAAAAATCATCAGATAAATTATTAAATACGGAGTGAGCGCCATACTCCTGCTTCCCTGCAGTAGCTTAAAGTGAGGGGTCAAGCGGAAGAGGAGTCTAGAGCTCTGACAGAGGGGGAGGGCACTACCTACTGGCTCACATACCCAGGATGTTCTTAGACTGCTTATCTCTGGTGTGGACCAAGGACATTACAGGGCAGCACAACAGGAAACTGCTATTCACAACTCTCCTTGAGTAATTCTGAGCATAAGCGAATCCCAGGGTGGGGGAGTGGGGGAGGAGCCTTTGTTTTGCTTTTTCCTAAAACCAAAACAAAACACAGAGCCCCACTGGCTATCTGGTCATAGCAAACCTGCCACCAATGCTCTGAACTCATCAAGCCGGCATCTGCAGCTTGCACTCCATTTCTAATTTGTAGGTGACACCAAACTCAGGCCCTACCACAGGGGTCAGCTATTCCTGAACTTTTAAAAAGGAACCAATTTATAAGATTTAAAATTTCTAACATCCAAACTAATTAATCTAATCTTCATTTTGCACATCAGGTTTTTGGTGGCAGCTGTTAATTTTTTACTTTGTTTCATGCTAACCCATCATTCTTACCAAAGTAGGTACTTTGGTTAAGTTCCACACTTACCAACAAATTATGTGGACAGATGCCTGCTCTTGTGGGATTTGCAGTCCCAATAGGGACAAGATGTCAAGGCAATAAGTAGACAAACACACAATAAGAAAACATCAGGTCATGATAATCATGAGGCCAGCACAGATACTGATTGCTATTTCTTGCCTGGTCACTAAAAAAATGCAAATATCTGGAGAAAGATCATTCTAGAAAGAGGGAGCAGCAAGTGCAAAGGCTCTGAATCAGAAGGCTGCTTAGTATGTTCAAAGAACAAAAAATAGCTGATGTGGCTGAAGAGTAGTATGAGATGAGGACAGAAGGCAGGCAGGCACCAGGTCTTGTGAGGACTTACAGGCAAGGTGTTTAGTTTAATTCCAAATGCGCATTAGAGTCCCTAGGAGTCAAAACCAAAACCAAGCAGAGTTTGAAATGCTTCTTGGATAGCAATTATGTTTTTCTTTTTTTTTTTTTAATTTATTGATTGATTTTAGAGAGAGGAAGGAAGAGGGAGGGAGGAGGAGAAAGAGAGGGAGGGGAGAGAGTAAGAGAAATATTGATTTGTTGTTCCACTTATTTATGCATTCATTGGTTGATTCTTGTATTCCTGACAGGGGATTGAATCCACAACCGTGGCGCACTGGGAAGATGCTCTAATCAACTGAGCTACCTGGCCAGGGCCAGTAATCATGTTTGAAGACTTTGGTGCTCAGAGCTGCCCTAGATGAATCAAGATACAAATGCAGGTACCAGAACCTCCATGCCGAGGGCTAAAGAATGGGGAAGGACCACTCTCCAGCCAACCCAGAGTTCCCATCCAAACTAACGGCAGTGAGTAGTGAGTTGCTAACCCTGGCATAAACTGTGACATCGGGTGGGAGATGGAGATGGTGGGGGGAGACAACCACTCAAAGCATCCGTCCACCTCACACGGTGCTAGAGAAATTCCCAAAGTACTCACTTAAACTTTCTTTTTTTTCTTTTGAATATTTTTTTATTGTTGTTCAAGTACAGTTGTCTCCATTTCCCAACCACCATTCCCCCCCATGCCAGTCATCCCTACTTCCCACCCTTGACCCTACCCCTCTGGTTTTGTCCATGTGTCCCTTACACATGTTCCTGACTACCCTTCCCCCATCCCCCCATTATCTCCTCCCACCTCCCCCCACCTCCCCTCTGGTTACTGTCCATTTGTTCTTAATTTCAATGTCTCTGGTTATATTTTGATTTAAATATAACCAGAGACATTGCACTCAGTTTGCACAGCACATACTTTCAGAGTGGTGAAAGGACATGGCCTTAGGTCAGATCAGGGGCTGAGTGCTGGCTCCTAAGCCATTCCCTCCTCAGTTTTCATACCTGAGAAATGGGGCACCAACAACGGGACTCGTCCCATGTGGCTGTCAGGAGGATTAAATGAGACAAATGTGCAAAGGGCTCGCCATGTAACAAATGCTCCATAAATGATGCCAGGACTTCTTTAAGTCTTTGTTATGGGCTGCTGGATAGGTACCTGCTACTGGCCTACACTCTCCCAGGCAACAAGAGCATCCTGCAGCAAACAGTGCTACCCTCCACCTCGGGGCATCCTCTTTGCTCCAGTGATAAGCAGTCCCTAATGCCAGTAAGTTGATGGCCCAGAGGCAGCCCTTAGAGAGAGGGTGAATAACCTGTCTTCCCCGCCTCTCAGGTGGCGTAACACTGTAGCCATTAGACACTCCCTCCCAGAGGCCCCCAGTGAAAATGGACCCCAGTTGCTCCCAGCACTAAGTTGCCCACTAGTGTCCCCTTTGCTGGCTTCCTTTCCTTCCCCCTCTCTTCTCCCCACCACTCTAACACTGGCAGGGATCACCTCCCAAATAAACCACTTACAACTAGCACAAAAATGGGTCTTGAGCAGAATTTTCATCCCTAACAGCAAGCTGTAGACAGTATTCATTCTATACTCACTAGATTCGACCTGTTTTCTTTCCGGGGTTTCAAATATAGAAACATCATCAACAATAAACATGAATCTGCTATGATAAAGCAGTCCTAACATCTAAAATTCTCTAGGTATGCTTGGCCATGGATGTATGAGCTGCCTGGGTTGGCCTGTGTGAGATAGATTTAAGATGGTCCTTATATGAAAATAGCCACACTTTGTAATCTGACTCTAAATGTGTACATCCAATATGCTTCCTACTAAAGAAACAGATTTAAAACTCTTCATTTATTGATAACTCTTTTTTCCTCCTACATACACATCCACTTTCTCCCCACATATTCCCCACATACCCTGTGCTGAGTCAGCTTTCCCAAGCAGCCACAGATGCCTCAGAGGAGGGGCTGATGGGCTTACCTTGGGAGAGGCACTGATTGGCCAAGGCCACCTGACCAGAATGCAGGTAGAGGTTGAGGCGAGTGAAGATGCCCACCAGGGATGGGATGGTGATGAAGCAATAGGCAACACAGGCCTGGAGAGAGGGAAGAAACACAGAAGGTCACCTGTCAAGGCCATCACTGCGGATTAGGACTCCTGTTTTCACCTAACATCTATTTTCAAGCAAAACCACTAAAAATAATTTCCCCATTCCAAGCTCCAATTTCCCCATCTTATTTCTGCTGTATCAGTCTCTTTGGGAGGAGAGAGGCAAGTAAGGAGAGTAATGGCATATGAAAAATAAATCCTTAACTATCACTGAAGGAAGTAAATGGGTAACACCTAATAACAATTAAGTTAAAAAGCAGCTGTTTAAACCAATTACTTTTAAAAATGGAGGTCATAAGAAGTAGCTCCTACAAAGAGTTTAAGGTAGTTGACTGAGTAGAAAGGACGAGATAAAAAGGGCAGGGCTGGAATGTTATGTTTTATTATCTTTTGCATAGGATTTCATTTTTGAAAACGTGGATTGTGTTGCTTTGACAAAATTTTGAGCAGTACACTCAAGAAGCTTCAATTTTATTTCAAAATTGGGAATTGGACAATAAGGAAAAAAGGTATTAGATCTTCCAGATACATGTACAACTACGGAGATAACTGAGCTGGCACACAAAACCCAAATCCATCCCTCAGCCACCTTACCATAATTTGTATCAAAATTCAGGCTCCTCTGATCACTTCTCTCAGAAACATTAAGAAAATTGGTCACACCATAGATATGCAAGGGAAAATTAATCTTAAAAATCAAAGAGCCCACTATAGTTCAAAGTCTGTGAGTCTTATCTCTAGAACATACCCGGACAAAGGCAGCCGTTTTTCTGGAGTGATTCCCCTTCATTACTTTTCTTGTTTCCATTGCTAACCGGTTCACACTCTAGATTTGTTAATAAGTAAAACAGAAATGGTAATGGTTTATGTATTCCACAGAGATTTGAATGTGAACTACATACAATTCAATGAGAACCAGCTAAATGGGACCAACACTGGCTAGCATCGAACCCTGAAATGTCAAAGGGGTCAATCAGGCCTGATTCAATCTGGGCTACAGCAAACATCTCCAAGAGCGTGGAATGAAAGGCACTTCCTGAGTTAGTCATGCCTATGCACTGGCATTATAAAGGACCATCTTCTGGTTTAATGAACAGCTAGGGTTCACTTACTTCATTTTTAGAAACCCCATACCGTAAGCTTAAGATCTTAAATATCTTAAGAGAAACCTCCAAATCTGAGAGTAAACCAGCCAATTCCGCTACGAAATACTAACAATAACCATAAGAAGGGTAATAATAACAGCCATATCATCACTGATAGCATACTAGGGGCTGTTCAAAGAACTGTACATTCATTACCTTATTTAGTCCTACGAGGTGAGTACCGTTACCTCTACTGTCTTACGTCTTAAGTTTATTAATGTTCCATAACCTGATAATCAGTAAATATATAAAACAGCTACTCTTCTTGAATTTACATGAGATAATTTAGGAATCTTTCCACAAACAGGAAAAGTTTAGACCTATGGTTCCCAAAATGTATACTGTGAAACCTCAGGGTATTAAGCAATCTCACAGAGGAACTTTTTTTTAAATAGGAAAACACAGTTATGTTCAATTGTTCGGCATGAGGAAAAGCACTGGCGTGGACAGCTCAGATTCAACACTGGACTACATTACATGCCTCGCAGTGATGTCGTATCATCGCACAACTGGGTTTTGGAAACTGCTTGATAAAAAGCAAGTGCTGTGCAAAAATCAACGTGGACCAGAAAATAAGGGTAGTAGTATCCAACCTGACTCTAAGGTTTGAGAAGTTGCGCAGTGTCCAAACAGGTGCCCATAAATTATGGTCATTTAAGAATGAAATAAAAAATACATAAGTACACATACACACACACATATTATGGTCATTTAAGAATGAAATAAAAAATACATAAGTACACGTACACACACACACACATATATATACATATATATTTTGCCCTGGCTGGTGTAGCTCAGTGGGTTGAGTGCAGGCTTGCGAGCCAAAAGGTCACTGGTTCAGTTCCCAGCTGGGGCACATGCCTGGGATATGGGCCAAGTTCCCTGTGAGGGAGTGAGCAAGAGGCAACCACACATTGATGTTTCTCTCCCTCTCTTTCTCCTTTCCTTCCCTCATCTCTAAAAATAAATAAATAAAATAGAAATTTTTTTTAAAAACATGATTTTTCTTTCAACTTATGTATATTATTTTAAAGGGCTATCAAGTTGTTAGAGCATAAATACTTAAGTTGCTTGAGATTAACTTCTTAATAAACAGAGATGTTATTTATTTCTTTTGACATGGGGATACCATAAAAAGTTACTGAAGGGGGCCATGATCCAAGGAAGCTGGGACTCTGGTTAGGCAACAAGGCACCTGAGGTTAGTATTTCTATAAACTAAATAATCAATGTTCCTCACGTAATTCTGTGCCGTTGGCATGCAGGAGTAAGAATAAACAAATTTCAGAGAAAAAGAGGTCAATGAAAACCATTCAAAACCTTCAGCAAAGCTATAGATTTTATTGACCTTTGAGAAAAAAACTTTCATCCCTCAGGAACAGAACAACATGAGGCTAAGAAAATCCCAGACTAAAACTGGTTGGCTGGCATATAAATGACAAATATTTACTGAAAGAAAAAATGAATGAATGAAAAGCCTTACGTGAATCAATTGTACAAGAACAGGTTCCAAATTGCAAAACATCGACCTGGCCTCAACATAAAAACTTAGCTGTTGTTCAAAATCACGACCAAAGGAAACCTAGAATCAAGGAGAGAGATGCTGACAATGTTATTTCTAGCCAACTGTGAGCACACAATTGAAAAAGTTTTTCTTGAGCTCTGTGGGATCAGGAAAAATAACCAAAATTCCCCAGATATCAATGAGTGGAAGGGTACGCAAGCCCACACACACATATGCTCAATGGAATGTACTTTAAGTAGACCTTACAATACTCCATCCAGTACAGTGCTGAACTATTACTATTGTCACCTCATTGTTATGACATGGGCACTGCAGTAGAACATGAAAAGGCCAAAGGGTATACAAGGCAGAACCCGCCCCCCCAAAAAAACAGAATTTTCTTCTGGAGGGCAGGCCCCTTGTAGTACAGGCTCCTCCAGCTAGGCGAATGTTCTAGGAGACCATCTAATATCAGTGTACCAGCTGGTGGTGTTATAACAGGCTGTGTTCGATATCAGTGAATTCTTTTGAAGACTCTTTCAACACGTTTGCCCACTTCATGATGGGTGATTTACAAACGTGCCTGACCACAATGTGCTGAGTGTTCAGCAGTTTTTGACCAGAAATGCCATGACCCCAAGGCCCCATCCTCCCCAATCTCACCCGGAACAACTCTTTTTTGTTTCCCTGGATGAAAGAAGTCCTCAAAGGGAAACGTTTTGTAGAAGTGGAAGAAGTGAAACAAAAAACTACGGAAGTACTAAAAGACACCAAAATCAACGAGTTCAAAAACTGTTTAGAGCTGTGAAAAAAAGTCTCAATAGGTATATTGCATCAAGTGGAGAGTACTCTGAAGGCGACTGAAGTTTAAACATGTAAGAATAAATACACAATTTTTTAATAAATAAATTCCGTTTTGGGTGGTCCTCACTCGTAAAACAGAATTTCAAAATATAAATAGAATTTCCCGGCTAGAAGGAGATCACTGGGAAGGAAATGATGGAATTTTGTCAACTATGGCCTTTTCACAGAACATAAGTTTGGTTACTGGGAGCCATTTGTCAGAAATGTTTCTATAATAAGGGCCACACCTTTCTGCTTCCTGATAGGGTTTCCAAGCTCAGCAGATCACTGGTGGCTGCCAGAGCCACAAATGGAATTTTCTCCATCGTTAAAGATCCTCTCTTGCCCAGCTGGTGTAGCTCAGTGGATTCAGTGTGGGCTGGGAACCAAAAGGTCCCAGTTCGATTCCCAGTCGGGGCACATGCCTGGGTTGCCGGCCAGGTTCCCAGTGGGGGCCATGTGAGAGGCAACCATACATTGCTTTCTCCCTCTCCTTCTCCCTCTCTTCTCTTCTCTCTAAAAAAATAAATAAAATAAAATCTTAAAAAAAAAATCCCCTCTTCTATTTCTTCAAATTTATGAATAGATGGTTAGTAGGACAAACTTATCGCTACAGCAATCATTTGTGTCTAGAGGAGGTTTAAGATTGCTATTTTCACTATAGCCATCAGGTTTCACATCTTATTCCCTCACATTCTTTTCCATTACAACTTAGTGGCTTTCAGACAAAGCCATAAAAGGGTAAATACCACATGATCAGCATATCAGTCAAGGACACAGGAGATGTACCTGGTAAGAGCCAAATGCACATTTCCTAATGTAGACTGAATTTTCACTAAAATTGGTATTTTACCAACAGAGTTTGGTGGATAGTTCAACTGATCTCTGTTGTTGAATGAGTCACATTTCCTAGGTTATTTTCAAAGTGATCTAACTATTTTCACTTCAGTGAGCTTTTGTCTTGACATGACTGTTAAAACAGAGGATACTGGTAGCAGTTGGTATTTAGCTTTGCACACCAAGAATAAAAGTAGAGGCTGTTCTGGCCAGAATGGTATGGTAGGTTGTTCCCAAAGAAGGCAGCATTAATCCCTCCCATTCTGCTGCTCATGTCACAGAGTCCATGTGGTTTCTTCTTACTGCGATGGACAGATGAGTCGGACAGCAGCATCAGCTTTCCTTCCCCTACAAGGGTCTGTTCCTGTGATTCACTACGATTTCTGAACCTAACCCTTAAAAGGCCCTGTAGCTTCTGTTTTCACCCTCACCACAGAAAGAGAGCTATGACTACTAAATAATGAGAACAGTGAAAAGAAAGAGGTCACAAGGATGAGAA
Organism: Micronycteris hirsuta; assembly: GCA_004026765.1. Classification (NCBI taxonomy): domain Eukaryota; kingdom Metazoa; phylum Chordata; class Mammalia; order Chiroptera; family Phyllostomidae; genus Micronycteris; species Micronycteris hirsuta. The sequence goes on from PVJI01000632.1 coordinate 148,245, forward strand.
ATGAGACACCTCAGCCCGCACCAACGCCCTGGACATAGCCCTAGTCCTGCCACATGGAGTAGCCTAGTTACCCAACCAACTGGCAGAATTGTAAGAATTACAAAAACCACAGTTATTTAAAGCCATTAAGATTTGGGGTAAGTTGTTATGCAGTAATGGGTAACTTAGACAAATAGAGAGTGGGCACTTGGCATTTTGCACCCAGCCTTGTTTTCACCATTGATAAGCAGTACATCAGGTGTTTCAGGGAGCATACCCCACATTCATAACCCTGTGATTTGGGTTGTGCATGTGTCTTCCTGACTAGCCAATCAGTGTGTTTGCTCTTCCTCAGAGCAGAAATTTGTTTAGGGATAAGGCCAGTGATCCAAATTAATCCAAAGGGACTCAATCCTAGGACTTCTGCTGAAGCCCCTCCTGCTGGGCTACAGAGGTGGAAGAAACAGAAATCCTGGGCTCTCATGGGAAATGAGCCTGCCTGGAAGGACACCAAGAGAGCAGAACCATGAGCCAAAGAAACACAGATGGCAGGCCCCAAGGACACTGCAGAGCCCCTGAGTCCAGCTGCTCCTGTGAAGGGTTCCATTCCTGGATGTTTTATCACATGAGCCATTAAATCTCCCTTCCTGCCCCACTTTAGTTTTTCTTCCTTAAGCCAGTTTTTTTTTTTTTTTGTTTTTTGTTTTTGCTCCCTTTGCCCACAGGGGAGTGATAGTTAATGTAAGATGTTTTCTAATTTCACCTTATCTCTATACAATTGAAAAGCACCAGGGAACATAATGTTAACTGCTTTCACCAGAGTGAAGATAAACAATTACATCATATTTTCAATCACACTAACACTCCTCCCCCAATGCTTACCATTTTTATAAATCCATTAATCAAATATGCCAGCATTCTTTTCTCGTCCTCGAGAGTGAGTGCACTAAAATCAATAATCGTACATAATTAACATTGGGGTAATAAATGAGTTTCTAAGATATATATATATAAAAACTAAGCAATTTAATGGGTAAGAACATTTTGCTTTCTCTAGATTTAAAAGTGTTTCACATCTCTCTCAAAGACGCTATTCCCAAAATATAACTTACTAATGGCAAAAAAGAAGGTAACATTTTCTCCTTTGGAATTTGGGCAGAAAGGTCCCACTTCAAATGCTGTAATTCAGAGAACTTTTGTTCAACATGATAAAAAATTGTACACAGGCACCAAAGTTGAAAAAATTTTTATAGTGAGCACCAACCACCAAGATCCTACCAATTATCATTTTATAATATTTGCTTTATCACATAACTATCCATTCCCTCTCCACCCATCAACTCATCTTATTTTGGGGACGGGTATTAAAGTAAATCACAGATCTCAGTTGCCTTTATTTAATAGCAAATTTAATATAAATACTGGGTTGGCCAAAGAATTTTAGTTTTTTTCTGTATGATGGCCCTAGTAGTGCTTAGTTGTCTTTAACTTCATTTGAAACAATTTTATTAGACTGTATTGTGACAGCTGTCATATCAGCGTGCATTTAAAAAAAAACATCAAAATTGGTGAATTTTTATTCAGCCATTTTAATATTGAAGATGGAAGAAGACAGCCAATATTTTTGACACATTATGCTTTATTATTTCAAGAAAGGTACAAAAACACAACTGAAACACAAAAAAAGATTTGTGCAGTTTATGGAGAAGGTGCTGTGACTGATTAAATACATCAAAATGGTTTATGAAGCCCGGCTGGTGTAGCTCAGTGGATTGAGCGCGGGCTGGGAACCAAAAGGTCCCGGTTCGATTCCCAGTCGGGGCACATGCCTGGGTTGCGGGCCAGGTCCCCAGTGAGGGCCATGTGAGAGGTGACCATACATTGCTCTTCCTCCCTTCTCCTCTCTCTAGAAATAAATAAATAAAATCTTTAAAAAAAAATGGTTTATGAAGTTTCTTGGTACTACTGACACTGTGGCCAAATAATTCTTTGCTGTGGGCTGTCCTATGCATTGGACAATGTTTATTTAGCAGCACCCCTGGCCTCTACCCACTAGAAGCCAATAGTTGACATACTCCAAATATCCAAATCAATAAGGTTATGGTGAAAATTAAAAATGCATCTTTTATTTTGCAGAAAACACTAAACAGACTCTTTGGCCAACTCAATATATGTAAGAAAATGTCAAGGCCTTATTATATCTTTGATTATACTTGTGAAGGCCTATAAATAGTACCCCAAGTTTATTTTGAAAAAGTTTAAGAGCCCAGAGAAAACAAGAACTAAGTTTTTTGTTTATTGGTTTATTCTAGGAAAGATAAGTATGTCAGAGACTACACAACTCCAATACACTAAGTCTCCTTCGTTCTCTGAGACGACATTTCCTAGTCTCCTCTGCATCTAGGTACAGCCACATGGCAGTTCCAGGCAATGGGATGGGGATGCAAGTGATTTATAAGCCTTCCCAGTTTTGTTCCTAAAAGAAAGCTGCTGCTCTCCAATGCCTGCAGGAAGCAACATGGACATGGTCAAGGTAAGCCAGCTTCTACTATGAAGACAAGCAAAACACCCCAGAGGGATGGCGGAGCAACAAGAGACAAACAACCTGAGTTCCTGGATGATGTTCTAAAGCAGAGCTACCCTACATCTACCATCTGGTCTCAAACTTTTATCAAGAGAGAAATCAACCTATTTTATTTAGGCCAAAAACCAATAACCTACAAATACAAGTGCCTTTCTGGATGTTTTCTGTGCCTTTATTTTTATTTTTGTCTAACTAAAATCTATTGGTTCCACTTATTATACAAAGTCTTAATATTCTGATTCGTATAACTACCCATGAAGTTGACAGCACAAAGTCATGAAATTAAAGATTATAAAATTCAGAGAAAAAGAAGAAATACAAGTCATCTTATTGATAGTTAAATGCTAAAACAATTTTCTCAAGGCTTGTAACATTTTCCAGTGAATAAAACTGCTTACTTAAAAATTCTTTAGACACCAAAATTTCAGTGACAAATAAGCAGGAACTGCCTTAAGTGTAGTCAAATGGAAACCTGTGGGCAGAAAAAAGGCTAGAAAGCACAGGAGTGATAATTTGGTCTTTGACCCGAAGGTAAGGACAGTGGGTATGTCCAAGCCTCAAATACACTGAACAAATAAAGTCCTTCATGTAAAGAGTATGAGCAATTGCAGTTTATTTAAATAATTGGTAAATAATGACAAAAAAATTTAAAGGCCATGTTGTTGAATGTGTGAACTCACTGTTATACTATCTGTTGCTCTCAGAACTCCCTTGAAGACAGGGAGTTTAAGTTCACTTGGATGGAACTAGCCTTTTTCTCCCAACTGAAACTCCTTTGTAAAAACATCTGCCATCTCAATTTATCAGGTAACCCTTAGAACCCCTTCTCTCCTAGACTGGAAAGTCCTCATAAGCAAGAATCTTAAATAGGCCCCATAGCAAGAATCTTAATAGCCCCATAAAATATTATTATTCACAATGGCAGCTTAAAGCAGCAACTGCCTTATGTACTATGTGGTATTAAGACCCCATCCATTTTACATTTCAGCCTTGAGTGTGACTTACTTCACAGAGTCATGCATGGTCTTGCAAACATGCAAAAGGGCGTTCAGAATGACAGGATCTTTGGTGGGTTCCTTCTGATGCCTAGAAGACATTTAAAGATAATGGTAAAAGCTGTACCTGCTGAGAACAATGAAAGCATGGACTTAGTCTTTTGTTTTTTTTGTTTTTACTACTTTATTGTTCTACAGTTACAGTTGTCTGCATTTTCTCCCCTCCCTTCCTCCCCAACCCACCCAACCCCATCTCCCTCCCTTGCTTCCACCCTCCCCCTTGATTTTGTCCATGTGTCCTTTGTAGTAGTTCCTGAAAACCCTTCTCTCCATAGTCCCGTCTCCCCTCCCCTCTGGCTATTGTTAGATTGTTCTTAATTTCTCTTTTTTAAAGATTTTATTTATTTCTAGAGAGATGGGAAGGGAGGGAGAGAAACAGCAATGTACGGTTGCCTCTCACATGACCCTCACCGGGGACCTGGCCTGCAACCCAGGCATGTGCCCTGACTGGGAATCGAACCAGGATGCTTTGGTTCCCAGCCTGCACTCAATCCACTGAGTCACACCAGCCAGAGCAGATTGTTCTTAATTTCAATGTCTCTGGTTATATTTTGCTTGCTTTTTTCTTTTGTTGCTTATGTTCCAGTTAAAGGTGAGATCATATGGTATTTGTCCCTCACCGCCTGGCTTACTTCACTTAGCATAATGCTCTCCAGTTCCATCCATGCTGTAGCAAAGGGTATAAGCTCTTTCTTTCTCTCTGCTGCGTAGAATTCCATTGGGTAAATGTACTATAGTTTCTTGATCCACTCATTTGTAGAGGGGCACTTAGGGTGCTTCCAGCACTTGGCTATTGTAAATTGTGCTGCTATGAACATAGGGGTGCATAGGTTCTTTTGGATTGGTGCTTCAGGGCTCTTAGGGTATAATCCCAGCAGTGGAATTGCTGGGTCAAAAGGCACTTCCATTTTTAGTTTTCTAAGGAAGTTCCATAATGTTTTCCACAGTGGCTGTACCAGTCTGCATTCCCACCAACAGTGCAGTAGGATTCCCTTTTCTCTGCATCCTCTCCAACACTTGCTTGTTGATTAGTTTATGATGGCCATTCTGACTGGTGTGAGGTGGTATCTCATTGTGGTATTAATCTGCATCTCTGATGGCTAGCAATGACGAGCATCTTTTCACATATCTCTGGGCCCTCTGTGTGTCCTTGGCGAAGTGTCTGTTCAAGTCTTTTGCCCATTTTTTAATTGTTTTTTTTTGTCTTCTTGGAGTGGAGCTGTATGAGTTCTTTATATATTTTGGAGATCAAACCCTTGTCCAAGGTATCATTGGCAAATACGTTTTCCCATATGGCTGATTCTCTTTTTATTTTAATACTGTTTTCTTTAGCCATGCAGAAGCTTTTTATTTTGATGAGGTCCCATTTGTTTATTCTTTCCTTTATGGCCCTTGCTCGAGGGGATAAATGGTGAAGATGTTGCTGACGGGAATGTCTGAGATTTTCCTACCGATGTTTTCCTCTAGGATTTTTATGGTGTCATGACTTCTATTTAAGTCTTTTATCCACCTTGAATTTATTTTTGTGTATGGTGTAATGCTCGAGTTTCATTTTTTTGCATGTAGATGTCCAGATTTCCCAACACCATTTGTTGAAGAGGCTAGTTTTACTCCATTTTATGCTGCTGCTCCCTTTGTCAAAAATTAATTGGCCATACGGACTTGGGTTTATTTCTGGGCTCTCTATTCTGTTCCATTGATCTAACTGTCTGTTTTTATGCCAGTACCAGGCTATTTTGATTACAATGGCTTTGTAATACAGTTTGATATCAGGTATTGTGATCCCTCCTGCTTTGCTCTTCTTTATCAAAATTGCAGATGATATTCGGGGTCGTTTATGGTTCCATATAAATTTTTGAAGTATTTGTTCTATATCTGTGAAATATGCCATTAGTACTTTGATAGGGATTGCATTGAATCTATAAATTGCTTTGGGTAGTATGGACATTCTGATGATGTTGATTCTTCCCATCCATGAGCACGGTATATGTTTCCATTTGTCTGTATCTTCCATGATTTCTTTCTTCAGTGTTGTGTCGTTTCCTGAGTATAGGTCTTTTACCTCCTTGGTTAGGTTATTCCTAGGTTTTTTTTGTTGTTGTTGCTATATCAAATGGGATTTTTTCCTGATTTCTGCTTCTGCTGTTTCACTGTTGGTATACAAAAATGCCTTTGATTTCTGGATATTGACTTTGTATCCCACTGTTTTGCCAAATTCATTTATTAGGTCGAGTAGTTTTTTAGCGGAGTATGTAGGATTTTCTATGTACACCATCATGTCATCTGCAAACAATGACAGTTTTGTTTCCTCCTTTCCAATTTGGATGCCTTTTATTTCCTCTTCTTGTCTGACTGCTGTAGCTAAAACTTCCAATACTATATTGAAAAGAAGTGGTGATAGTGGACAACCTTGTCTTGTTCCTGATCTTAGTGGGAAAGATTTTAGTTTTTGCCCATTGAGTATGATGTTGGCTGTAGGTCTCTCATATATGGCCCTTATTATGTTGAAGAATGCTCCCTCTATTCCCACTTTGTTAAGTGTTTTTATCATAAATGGGTGCTGTGCCTTACTGAATGCTTTTTCCGCATCTATTGATATGATTATGTGATTTTTTTCTTTGCTCTTGTTTATTGGGCTTAGTTTTTATCTACTATGTATATCTGAGAACAAACAAATGATCCGGTCACTAAGGATCACTACTAATGGGCAAGTTCCTGGTTTTCTCTTAATTCTGCTTTCAACAAGTTTGCTCTTCTCCACATACTATAACTTTTCATAACTGCAAAATCCTGGTAAAACTGCTACATTTCCTAAGCAAGACAAGAGCAAACCTGTTTTGGGTTTTTGTTTTTGTTTTTAATCATGTTTCCTGAACTCTCTGAAGGGGTCCACGTTCTATCTACAACTGTGTTAGGTGCCAAGAACACTTATTAACTGGGTTTTTCAAATTACATAAAAAGACAAGCTCATCAAATAAATCTTTATGCAAGTAAAGTAAGCATATTCATTCCAATCATATGGAATTAATTTTTTAGGAAGACAACATAAGGAATGCTTAAAACATACATTCAAGCAATATCTATCTCTATTTTCCAAACTCTACATACTTAATATTTAAATTAAGTTTAACTTAATCTTGTCCTAAAAAATAATATACATGTAATCATTGACTATAGTAGTTATACATTACCTAACATACTTTAAAATAAATATATAAATTTGAAAATAAAAATGAAAATCTCTCCTTAATGGACCACCTATAATTATTTCATATGCCACCAGCAATACACAATAATGAGAAACATATTTGATAGCATGAAAGGAACTAAACTTGAAAATGGATCATAAATCTACACATTGAAGATGGAAACCTTTCTAGCTCTAGTATCCTGATAAGTATGACTTTATCTTTTAAATGCTACTCCCAAACTAGTTTACCAATATATTGCTCCTTCCAAAAACACATAGAAGTAAAATGTAGCTGACGGTCAAGCCCCTGCTAATACTTATGACTTTGTCTAAGCCTAGTTAAAAACTTTTACCATGACCGCTCCTTCTATGTGGTTTTCCATTCAATGTTATTTTAGGTATGAAATACATATACATGACTAAGCCCCAGAGTGCATAAACTGATTTCTTATCAACAGTTTTCACAAAAGCATTGTGAATTGAAGCTTCTGATTACAGTGTGTTATACTTACTTAATAAAAACTTCCATGATGCATTTGCAAACCTCCACTCGCACACTCTCTTTTTGGAACATGTCCAGAAATGGCAAAAATTTTTCCTAAAAATAAAAAGAGCACTCTACATGTAATTTGTACAAGTTATCAGAAGGAATCCGTGGGTCATTTTTTTTCTCTGAAAGTGAAAAGAGTTGTTTATATTTTGGGGCAGGTCAAATGAGAACTCAGCTCAAAGTAGGGAGATGACACTGAGGTTTTAAAAACTACTGCTATTAAAACAACTTTCTCATGTCCGAGGGATCAGGGCTGGGACCAGTTAACATTCAGTGAACCACCTCAGCAACATTTAGATGACCACAAGCTTTTCCGTGTAACAAAATGAAAACTAGGTGTCAGTCTTTTTACGACGGTATTGATGAGCAAAGAAAGAAGAGTCATGCCCTGGTTGGTGTAGCTCAGTGGACTAAGCGCGGGCCTGCGAACTAAAGGGTCTCCAGTTCAATTCCCAGTCAGGGCACATGCCTAGGTTGCAGGCCGGGTCCCCAGTTGAGGGATGCATGAGAAACACATTGTAGTTTCTCTCCCTCTCTTTCTCCTTCCCTTCCCCTCTCTCTAAAAATAAATAAATAAAATCTTTAAAAAAAGAGAGAAAAGAGTCAGAGTTGTTCAGAGAGTAGCCTCTTGCATCATCTTGGCTCTACATAGTGACTGTGTGACCTTTTAAGCAAGTTACTCCACTTTTTCCAGCATCAGTTTTCTCATCTGTAAAGGGGGAATAATAACCACAACTACTTCCCATTGATGCTGTGAAAATATGAGGCAATGCACGAAAAGTTTTGGCACAGTGATTGGAATGTGGAAAATGTCCAATAAATTATAGATTCTAGTTTTAAATAAAAAACCAAAAACATATAGTCCTGTGAGTATACATAAATGGAAACTGGAAGAGGGTAAGGTGCCAGTGAAGAGAGAAGCTAAGGAAAGGGAATGTCACTATATTCAGAATGACCTAGATGTGTACGGACCCAGTGCACTGTGGCAAATGTGAAAGGGTGTCTCAGAATTTTTTAACTTTTTGAAGGAAACATAGTAAGTCGTAACTGTCAGATACTGAGATGAGTGTTTCCTTTAAAAAATTATTTATGTATTTTTAGAGAGAGGGAAAGGGAGGAAGAAGAGAGAGAGAGAAACATCAATTGCTTGCTTCTCACAAGCTCCCAACCAGGAACCTGGCCCCCAATCCAAGTCTGTACTCTGACCAGGAATAGAACCAGCAACCTTTCAGTTTACAGAGTGACATCGAACTCACTGAGCCACAACAGTCAGGGCGAGACAACTATTATTTCATATTTTCAATATGAGACTGTGTGATAAAAAGCAAGTATCATGTGAAAATAAATGAGGAAGAGAATGTCCACTTTGACTCCAAGATTTGAGAAGCTGTGTGGTGCCTAATTGGTGCATATATCCTATTAAGTAATTAATGAATTAAAGATAATATTGTTCTTTCAGTCTATGTGCATTATATTTTCAAGTGCTGATTATGTTGTGATGACATAAATACTTAAGTTGTTTAGACATAACTACTTTATAAAGGAACCATTAAGTATATCTTTTGGCCTAGGGTACCATGAAAAAATTACTGAGACACTAAGACAACTTCTGACTCAGATGTAAGTTTCCAAAGATAATTAGGGAACATTACTTACCACTGTGAAAAGAACTGAGAAATCATGAAAGTGGGCAATCACTTTCTTAATTATTGACCGAAGCTGAAAAACAAAACAAAAAACACATCTTATTTAATAAAACTAGGGTATTTTTTTAAAAAGGGAACTCTTTCATAATTTGCAATCACATTACAAGAATGGACTGCTCAAGGGTTGGAGAATTATTGGGTAGGTTGAGCCATATCTCAGTCCAAGTTTGCCCATCTTATTCTATATCTTGGGGAACAATGTCTCAGCCTTGATCCCCTCTTCCGTAAAATGGAGAGCAAAGCAGTATTTTGCTTATTGTGAGGATTAAAAGGGATGGTTCAGGTAGAGGTGCCTATCTTTCAAAGCCCTCCATTAAAATTAGCTATGAATATTCAAGGGATGAACAAACATTTTCTATAGGCCATACAGTCATCACAACATGTGAACAAATGGGTGTGGATGGGTTCCAATATTTTTTTTTTTAAGATTTTATTTATTTTATTTTTAGACAGCAGGGAAGGGAGGGAGAGAGGGAGAGAAACATCAATGTGTGGTTGCCTCTCGCGTGGCCTTCACTGGGGACCTGGACTGCAACCCAGGCATGTGCCCTGACTGGGAATCGAACCAGCCACCCTTTGGTTCGCAGCCCACACTCAATCCACTGAGACACACTAGCCAGGGCCCAATAAAACTTTTTATACAAACATAGCTGGTGGGAGAGTTCCAGTTAAGATGGAGGCATACGTAGAAATGTTTTCCTTCCTTGCACAACCAAAAGGATAACAACTAATTAAAAAAAAAAATAAACAACCAGAACTGCCAGAAAATCAAACTGCATGGAACTCTGACAACCGAGGAGTTAAAGAAACATTCATCCAGACCGATAGGAGGGAGGGAGATGGGCAGCCAGGCAGACAGAAGCCACGGCAAGGCCAGAGGACCATGTGGGTAAGGTGGGTCTGGCTGACCAAGAAATTAAAGATTCAAAACCTCGAACTATAAAATACTGTGAGGGTTGCAAAGGCAATAGAAAATCCCAGACTCACAAGAGAGTTCATTGGAAAGTGAGGCTACAGCAGAGTGAAAAAGCAGCATTGTTCCCTCTCTGACCATTCCACCACAGACGGCTCTATAGTAAGCAAAGAAGGTTGTCCTACCCTGGCAAATACCTAAGGTTCCACCCCTTAAAACATAACACGTTCACCGAGAAAAAGAAATATGGCCCAAATGAAAGAACAGATCAAAACTCCAAAAATAGAAGTAAGTGATGAAGAGAGCCAACCTAGCAGAGTTCAAAATACTGGTAATCAGGATGCTCACAGAACTGATTGAGCTCAGTCACAAAACGAAGGAAGAAATGAAGGCTATACAAAGTGAAATAAAGCAAAATATACAGGGAACCAACACTAAAGGGAAGGAAACCAGGAATAAGTCAACAATTTGGAAAAAAAAATAAAGAAATAAACATCTAATTGGAACAGAATGAAGAAACAAGAATTCAAAAAAATGAGGAGAGGCTTAGGAACCTCTGGGACAACTTTAAGCATTTCGACATCTGAATCATAAGGGGTGGCAGAAGGGGAACAGGAACAGCAAGATATTGAAAACTTATGTGAAAAAATAATGAAGGAAAACTTCCCCAATCTGGCAAAGGAAATAAATTTTCAGGAAGTCCAGGAAGCCCAGAGAATCCCAAAGAAATTGGACCCAAGGAGGAACACTCCAAGACACATCATAACTAAGTTACCCAAGATTAAAGATAAGTAGAGAATCTTAAAAGCATCAAGAAGAAAGGAGAGAGTTACCTACAAATGAGTGCCCGTAAGACTACCAGCTGATTTCTCAAAAGAAACCTTATAGGCAGGAAGGGGCTGGAAGGAAGTATTTGAAGTCATGAAAGGCAAGAACCTACAATCCAAGATTACTCTATACAGCAAAGCTATCATTTACAGTGAAAGGACAGATAAAGTGCTTCCTAGATAAGGTCAAGTTAGAGGAGTTCATCATCACCAAGCCCTTATTATATGAAATGTTAAAGGGACTTAGTTAAGAAATAGAAGGAGATAAAAAATTATGAACAGTAAAATGACAACAAACTCATAACTATCAATGACTGAACCTAACAAACAAAAACTAAGCAAACAACTAGAATAGGAAAAGAATCACAGAAATGGAGATCACATGGAGGTTATCAGTGGGAAGGGGAGTGAATGAATGGGGAGGTAAGGTACAGGTATTAAGAAGCATAATTGGTAGGCATAAAAAAGACAGGAGGAGGTTAAGAATAGCAGAGGAAATGGAGAAGCCAAAGAACTTATATGTACAACTCATGGATATGAACTAAGGGGGCAGATACTGGAGGATGGGGTGTATAGAGCAGAGGGGAAATAAAGGTGGAAGAAATTGGGACAACTGTAATAGCATAATCAATAAAACATACTTTAAAAAAATAGCCGGTGGGCTACATAAGGACAATGGGCCCTAATTTCCAGACCTCTCTTCTAGCCCATCATGACTGTGTTCTTTGATTGCTTCAGGCGAGAGGCCTGAACCATTTGCCAGTTGAGTCAAAGGCAACATCATTACCCAACAATGGTGGTGCAGTCTGTGAAGTCAGCCCCAGATGCACAGGTACTGATGTCTACCACCCCTTGCCCAGAAATGCACACAGTCTTGTTGCATTTTAAGGGCCTTAGCAGAAGAGAACCAAGGAGCCCATTTTTCTAAATAAAATAGAATCCCGCAACCCTGGTTACTCTTAAGAAGCAAAAGTTTACTGACAAATAGTTTTTTCATGCTAAAAACACTGCTGTTTAAGTCATTTGCAAGGGAAATTGCTCATGTTCTAAAACCAGAATTTTATGAGGTATCATTGCATTTCATAATTAAGTAGCATTTTAGGTAAGTTAAGCAAAAAGATAAGATACTACAATATTGTCTGGTGAAAACAGTTTCTGAAACCTTATGCATAGCAACTAATCCCTTTAGAAGAGGAATTTTATTTTTAAATACTTAAATATACTCATACATAATGCACTGCCTGATTTTAAAATATAGGTTTTTTGAAGACTTCCAGCCAAGATGGAGGCATAGGTAGACACACCATGCCTCCTCATACAACCAAAAGAGGGAAAACAACAATTTAAAAACAAAAAACAACCAGATCTGACAGAAAATTGAACTGCATGGAAGTCCCACAACCAGTAAGTTAAAGAAGACACGTTCATCCAGCCCATTAAGTGGGGTGGAGAGTTTGTGGGGCGGAGAGTTTGTGGGGTGGTGGGGGCAACGCTGCAGCTGCCTGGAGAGGCCAGCAGATGGCGCACTCAGTGAAACCCATAGCTGGCTGACCCCTGCCTACCGGACGGAGACTGGTGGACCAGGCAGTCCCTCATGTGCGCGCAGATAGACCTGGAAGAAAACCTGGGGAGCAGAGCAGACCATGAAGCCCACCAATGCAGGGAAATAAAGCCTCAAACCACGACTGAAAACACCTGTGGGAGTTGAGGTAGCAGTGGGAGGAATTCCCAGCATCACTGCAGAGTTCACTGGAGAGAACCACAGGGCACAGGCCCACCCACCCAGAAACTGGCTTGGAGGGGCCCAATTTGCTTGTGGGTGTGCCATGAGGTGGCTGGGAGTCACGGAGAGCACAGCAAGCGCCACTGTTCTGTCTCAGGCCATGCCTGCACAGGCAGCATCACAACACAACTTCAGTTACCCTGCCCTGGTGAACACCTAAGGCTCCATCCCTTAAAGTAACAGTCACACAGAGAAAGGGAAGGATGGCCCAAATGAAAGAGCAGATCAAAACTCCAGAAAAAATACAACTAAGCCACAAAGAGATAGCCAACCTATCAGATGTACAGTTCAAAACACTGGTAATCAGGATGCTCACAGGACTGGTTGAATTTGGTCGCAAATTAGATGAAAATATGAAGAATATGCTAAGAGAAATGAGGGGAAATGTACAGGGAACCAATAGGGATGGGAAGGAAACTGGGACTCAAATCAATGGTGTGGACCACAAGGAAAAGAAAAACATTCAACCAGAAAGGAATGAAGAAACGAGAATTCAAAAAAATGAGGAGAGGCTTAGGAACCTCCAGGACATCTATAAACATCCCAACATCCGGGTCATAGGGGTGCCAGAAGGAGAAGAGGAAGACCAAGGGATTGAATGCTTATTTGAACAAATAATGAAAGAGAACTTCCCCAATCTGGCAAAGGAAATATACTTCCAGAAGTCCAGGAAGCTCACAGAGTCCCAAAAAAGTTGGACCCAAAGAGGAACACACCAAGACACACCATAATTACATTACTCAAGATTAAAAATAAGGAGAAAATCCTAATAGCATCAAGAGAAAAGGAGACAATCACCTACAAAGGAGTTCCCATAAGACTGTTAGCTGATCTCCCAGAAGAGACCTTTCAGGCAAGAAGGGGCTGGAAAGAAGTATACCAAGTCATGAAAGGCCAGGACCTACATCCAAGAATACTGTATCCAGCAAAACTTTCATTTAGAATGGACGGACAGATAAAGTGTTTCTCAGATAAGGTCAAGTTCAAGGAGTTCACTATCACCCAGCCTTTATTATATGAAATGTTAAATAGATTTATATAAGACATAGAGGGATATCAGCAGGGGAGTGGGACGAGGAGAGAGGAGGAGAAAGTACAGAGAATAGGTAGCGTAAACGGTAGGTAGAAAACGGACAGGGGGAGGTTGAGAATAGTATGGGAAATGTGGAAGCCAAGGAACTTATGTGTATAACCCAAGGACAAAAACTAAAGGGTGGGGAATGGTGGGGGTGCAGGGCAGGGGGGAAGAGAGGGGGGGAATGGGACAACTGTAATAGTATAATCAATAAAATAAATTAAATAAATATGTTTTTTATCAACATTTTACTATGAAAATGGTGAAATATAAAGAAATTCAAAAGACTATATAACAACACCCATTTGCTTACTACTTAGATTCTACAATGACTAACATTTTGCTATATTCACTTTCTCTCCTCACCTATCCATTCAATGGTTGAATTTGTAAACACACAATCCACATATATATTTAAACTTTTATTTTGAAATAATTTAAACCTTGCAGAAAAGTTGAAAGAACAGTACAGAAGACTCCCATATTGCCTTTACCCAAATTCATCCATTTTTAATATTTTGCCAAATTTGTTTTATCGTTCTATGTAAAAAAAATTTTTCCTGAAACATTATGAGAATAGATTGCATGTATTATGTTCCTCACCCCTTAATACTTCATTTGTATTGGGTTGGCCAAAAAGTCCATATGGTTTTAACGTAAAATAAAAGGCACATTTTTTATTTCAACAATAATTTTATTGATTTGGATATTTTGAGTGTGTCGGCTGTCTCCTGCATGGCATAATGTTGACTGTTCTCAATTAACATCTCAATTTGATCACTATCAACTTCAACTAGTCTACCTGATCAGAGAGCGCCATTCATCCAGAAATCTCCAGCATGAAATTCCACAAACCCCTTTTGACACATTGGATCAATCACAGCACCTTCTCCATATACTACACTAATCTTTTTTATTTTATTTTTGTGTTTCAGTTGTGTTTTTACTTTTCCTGAAATAATAAAGGACAATATGCTGAAAATGTCACTTATTTTCTTCCACCTTCATTATTAAAATGGCTGCACAAAAATTCACCAATTTTGATAAGGTTTTTTTTTTTAATGCAAGCTGATACGACAGCTGTCATAATACAACCTAACAAAATTGTTCTGAATGAAGTTAAAGACAACTAAGCGCTACTAGGGCCATCTTATGAAAAAACAAACAAACTTTTTGGCCAACCCAGTATTTTCCAATAATTATATTTTCTAACATTTCCAGTTTGCTATTATCAAATTCAGGAAACCTAACATTGATATAATACTTTAGTCTATCATCCACATCCCTATCTCGTCAACTGCCTGAAGATATTCTCTATAACATTATTTTTTCTTCTCTTCAGTACAGGATCATGCATTGCATTTTGTTTTCATGTCTCCAGAGTCTGTGTTAATTTGGAACAGTTCTTTAGCCTTTCTTTGCTATTAATGAAAATTATATTTTTTAGAATACAGCCCAATTACTTTACAGAATGCTCCTCAATTTGGGCACAACTGATGTTGCTGCATGGTAAGATTCAGGTTACATATTCTCTACTAGAATGCAACAAGATGATGTTGTGTCCTTCTGAGGGTGTCTGCAGGCACACCACATCTGTTCCTCACTGGTAATATGAATTTTGATTAGCAGATCAATGTCCATCTGATTTCTGCACTTTATAGTCACTATTTTTTCTCTTGTAACTAATACTCTCTAGGAAAACCCTTTGAGATATGGAAATATCCTGCTCTTCATCAGAATCCTCCTATACACAGCATCCACTGATGACTCTTACCTATAGATTGATGGTTCTTATCGTTTACTGTGTTGGCTATAAATGCTGATTTTTTTAACTCTACCATTTCTTCTACATTTCTCAATAGGCACCCCTGCCCACCTTTCCCTTCATCTATTCATCTATTCATCACAGGGAACAGTATCCTGGATATCTATTTCATTGAATGGGTTATAATCCACTATTGTCCTTATTTTTTTGATGTTCAAATTGGGAGCTCAAGAGACTCCCTTTCAAGCTACTCCAGTGCCTTTTTCAACTCCCTTTACCCCCATCAGTTTTCTGAGTACTTTTTTAATTTTTGGCACAAGAAAATGTTAGGCTTACCATAAACCTTCCCTATCACTGACCTGGAATAAGCTAATTCTCCACAGTGAAGTGGCCCCACCTAAGACCAGTGGCTCACAACCTATATGGGCGGATATCCTGAATGCAAGCTGCATCTGTTACAAGTTGCTTTTAGATATGACAGAATTATAAAGAGCATAATTTCCCTCTCTCTCTCTCAGGAATGAACTGCATTAAAATCATTATGTTACTTCAAGTTTTCAATTAACTGGGTCCTTAGCACTCAAGGTCTTACTGAAATTTTTTCAACAAACATTCTAATGCACGCCACTCTTCCGATGTGCTTGCGACTCTGACAACCCACAAGGCAGGACCCAGTTTCTCTGCACTACACATTTTACTTACTCAATACTTACGAAGAGCCTGCTGTGCACGACCATGTATTTTTTATATCACATCTAGAAAATGCTGGTTAGTGGTTGCTCTATAAATTGTAACGATGAACCATTTTAATTAGAGAATGGTGAAAAATTCTTAAATTAGCAAAATGTGAGAATTCTAAAATTCTTGTAAGAATATGTAACTCATTTTCTTAGCTAGAAATCAATTATTGGAAGTTAAGTGCCAGAACAAAATGCTTTTAAATTAAAAAAATAAATTTAATTAGGTCAAAAGTTACTTTACAGTAAGTGATCCTGAGCTGGATTCTGTACTGGATGGGGACAGAAAAATCTGTTCTCAAGGACATTATTGAGTCCAGTGACAAAACGGAAACAGGGACTGTGGCGTACGTACTAGTGATGCACGCTGTTAAATTCTCTATAGTTGACAACTGAACTGTGGTTATACAGATGATTGTCCTTGTTCTTAGGAAATACTCATTCAACCTTTAAAGACAAAGTGACATGATATGTGTAACTTAACCTCAAATGATTCAGAAAAAATTGGCTTCGTACGTACATGCATGTGTGCGCACATAAGAATAATGGTATAGCAAACAGGGAATATGTTCATAACTAGTGAATCTGGATAAAGAATAATGGGACTTCTCCAAGCTAGTCTTTT
Source organism: Micronycteris hirsuta (assembly GCA_004026765.1). Taxonomy (NCBI): domain Eukaryota; kingdom Metazoa; phylum Chordata; class Mammalia; order Chiroptera; family Phyllostomidae; genus Micronycteris; species Micronycteris hirsuta. The sequence goes on from PVJI01000632.1 coordinate 165,034, forward strand.
GACTTTTGAATACACTAGAATTTATTTCCAAATAAAAAAGTTTGTCTAACTGAAAAATGCAGGCACTTACTTAAGCCCAGCAACTGTGCCAGGGATTCCCGTACCACGTCTCATTTAGTTCTTACAACCACTCTGACAGTAGGACTATCATTATTCCCATTTTTATAGGGAGAAAACTGAGCCAAAACATTAAGTAACTGAGTAAAGGGTACATGGCAAAGATATAACAGCTCTAGGATTCAAACCCAGGATTATCTGAATTTATGATCTGCCCCATGCAACATGCCAATTTAATTCAACAGAATAAAATTCCCAACAATAAAGAAATGGAAAATGCAAATCTGTTACCTGAGGGTAGGAGTCTTCAAATGCACGATCTGGAGTCATGTGCTTGATGACATCAGCCAAAACAGTATTCACCTCTCGTTTCTAATGGAAAATGAATGAAACCTCAATTAGACACTGAATGGTAGTCTTTGACCATTTTTCTGGGGGAAAAGAACTAACACTTTCAGAACAGAGCACATGTTTTCAAGAAAACTGTTTTAAATACTCTATTCTGTTGAAAATATAAGGGGAAAAATACCACCCATATTATAGCCCTAAAAGTGGCTATGTTCACACCAAGTCAGAACTGAAACACCATTCTCAAAGACTCTGGGGCATTACGATGTCACTGCTTTCCCTAAGTGCTGGTAAAATCATCCATGCCACTTTCTGTCCACCTGTCCCAGATCCACCTTCAGGTGCAAAGAGCAGCAACATTGTGGTAAAGAGCACAGACTTGCCCCCTACAAGCCAGGTAACCAAGTGCTCACTTTACTTTTGTCATCTGTAACAGGGGTCAGCCAACCACAGCCCAAATCCATCCCAATGTCTATTTTTATACAGCCTGTGAGCTAGGAGTGGTTTTTACATTCAAACTAAAAACACAGTATCACTTCATGACATTAAAAATTATAGGAGATTCAGCCCTGGCTGGTGTAGCTCAGTGGATTGAGCACGGGCTGGGAACCAAAGGGTCCTGGTTCGATTCCCAGTCAGGGCACATGCCTGGGTTGCGGGCCAGGTCCCCAGTGAGGGCCATGTGAGAGGCAACCATACATTGCTGTTTCTCTCCCTCTCTTTCTTCCTCCCTTCCCCTCTCTCTAAAAATAAATAAATAAAATCTTTAAAAAAAAACAAAACTATAGGAGATTCAGCACTGGCTGGAGTGGTTCGGTGGATTGAGAGCCGGCCTATGAACCAAACGGTTGTTTGTTTGATTCCTAGTCAGGGCACATGCCTGGGTTGCAGGCCAGGTTCCCTGGTGTGAGGCAACCGCACATTGATGCTTCTCTCCCTCTCTTTCTCCCTCCCTTCTCCTCTGTCTAAAAATAAATACATAAAATCTTTAAAAAAAAATAAAAATTATAGGAGATTCAAATTTCAGTGGGCATAAATAAAGCTTACTGGCACATAACTGTGCTTACTCATATATTGTCTCTGCTTTCATGCTGCAATGTCAGAGCTGGAGATCATATGGTCCATAAAACCCTCAAATATTTACTATCTGGCCCTTTAGGGAAAAAGTCTAGACAATGGAAGCACTGATCCCTCTTGGCAAGGTGGCTCTGAGGCTGCGTGGCTTACAGGTAAATTTCCAGGCACATAGCATATGTTATATAAATAGCTGCCATTATATTTACTCTCTTGTTTAACGCTCATTAAATTCACCAGCATGAACACCATTATTCCCATTCTACAGCTGAGGCAGTGGAGGCTCAGAGAAGTTAAGTGACTTAGCCAGGGTCACACAGCAAAAAAAAAATTTGACAACACACTAAAAGGACCCAGAGTTCCTTGGAGAATGTGCTGATTCTGAATCTGGGATAAGAAATATGCAAAGGAGGTGAAATGCCTTAGAAAGCAAGGAAGACATAAAAAACAGAGCACGTCTGAGGACTCTGGGACCAACCTGAAAAGGTAATAACTGGACCAAAGTGGGGCAACTGATCATCAGTAAGAATAATAAAATTCAAATATGTTTAAGTCCATGAGTTGCTAAAGACACTAAGAGCAACTACAACTCATGGGTCACCTCTGGGGATTTCGGGAGAACTGAATTCTTATTCTAAAAACTAGTAAATAACGTACAAAACTGAGCAGAGAATACTGCCTTTTCTGTAGAAATTGTATCTCAGGGTAATTACATACCTAGTGAAAGGAGTCTCTCTTTATACAAGTATCCCAGACAACAGATAAATGATAATAGCTCTGAGTATCACTATTTTGCAACCTCTGATAAACTGTAATGTGCATGAGCATCAATGGCTGCTCACTTCATCAAGAGATAAGAGGATAACATGAAAATCCCAGGAAAAGCACACTACCACCACCCATGGCGCTAAAAAAGACAATTATATGAACTAACTGCTGATTTATAGGAAATACTAAAGGGTAGAGGAACATGCTGAATGCCACCAAGGGATGCAACTAGCTAATCCAGACTGGGAAACTACAGGACAAATGATTCAGTTTCTTTATCAAATAAACTACAGAGGAAAAAAGTGGGGGGTGGGGGGGGTGGGGAGGGAGGAAGAAAAGAGAAAGATGGAGAGAGAACTTATAGATTAAAAGAATCCTAAGAAGTCTGTTGAAATGTATGAACCTTATTTTAATCCTCATTGAACAAATAAAGTATAAAAAAATTTAAGATAAATTGTGGAATTTAGTTCCACAATTAAATGTTCCACAATGTTCAGAATTCCCCAATTCTGAAAACTGACTAATTTTTAATGACATTAAAGCATTATTAACTTTTTTAGATTAATGTATTGGGCTTTTGCTTTAGAAAAAGGAATTCTTGCCCGGCTGGTGTAGCTCAGTGGATTGAGCGCGGGCTGGGAACCAGAGGGTCCCAGTTCGATTCCTAGTCGGGGCACATGCCTGGGTTGCAGGCCAGGTCCCCAGTGAGGGCCATGTGGGAGGCAACCATACATTGCTGTTTCTCTCCCTCTCTTTCTCCCTCCCTTCTCTCTAAAAATAAATAAATAAAATCTTAAAAAAAAAAAAGGAAAAGGAATTCTTGTATTTTACAGGTAAGATATATGCTGAAATACTGACAGATGAAATACAGTGTCTGAGATTTACTTCAAAATAATCCAGGAGAAGGAATAAGGACATAAACAAGGCATCATAAACTGATTATCTCTGGGTGATGAATTTAAAAGAGGTAAGTTTGAAATTTCCGTAATACATAAACAAAAACTAGAAAAAGGAAACAAAATCAACAGAACTACATTTATGCAATGTTCAAGATGAGGCAAAACCAGTTTCTGCGGTTAGAGGCCAGAATGGTGGTTTTTTAACTTCCAAAGGCTGGAGGCTCTGGAAGCACAAGGGGAGCACAAAGGACTGGGAGCACAAGGGGAGCACAAAGGACTTTGAGTGGGGAAAGGTTATTTCCTATTACGGAATCTGGACCATGATTACATGGGTGAATTTTGTGAAGATTCATTAGGCAGCAAACTTATGATTTTTCTGCATGCTTGCTACACTTGAATTTTTAAAAGTTGTTTAAAACAAATAACTCTTGGCAATAGGATTTGAACCCAGATCTACCTGTTTCTAAATCTCTGCTCTTTGACAAGCCCCTTATTTCCCAAACTAGGGCTATAGTCTGGGCCTCGGGAAAGAAATGTCTTTGTGTACTTTGAAAATAATTACACGCAAATCAAGTATGTTTGGGAAAGGCTGCTTACTAGATTCCATGGAAAGTGACAGTGCATTTTAGCACATAAACGTCTAACGTATTTTACAGCACAAAAAACTGCTTACCTTTTGTACAATGCAGCATTTCCCAAGTTTACATGGGAACACTTTCGTTATAGCACACACATTAATGCTCTGGCACACTATACAATGAAGGATGAACTTTTTCTGAATTAAGAGTAATTACCATTGTAAAATGCCTAAGCTAGACTTATTCACTACTTAAAACATGAAACAAATGTAATTCTCTCAAAATCAATACCACAGCCATTCATACCGTGAAATGCTTGCAGGTGTACTCTGCCCACACTTCGGCACAATTAATGTAGTCCTACAAAGAACAAATAAAAATGTTTACAATAAGAACACCACGGTTGACCTTATGGCAGAAGCTCATGATGTACAAATCCCTTCAAAGACTGTGACAATTAAAAGAACTGACAATTGATAGGAATTTCAAGAGTGGTTCATCTACAGAAAACTCTGGCCCACTGATATACAGAGTCTGGCAAAAAAAGGCCTTCTTGAGTGTGGTTGGGGGTAATAAAATGGGTGTAATAATTTATAGTTTTAATTTGAACATTTCATCTAAAATGGCATATGGTGTGTTTTGAGTGTGATATTGTTATGTTACAGAATTACATGCTTATGATTTTGTAATAAAGGGCTTTATTTGTGCCAGACCCTATATTTTACCATGAGAAGTGAGTTATATAAAAACATAAGTTTCTCGAAACTGAACCATAAGAAAGAAGATACCTACTCGGCAGGGTTCCTGGTGGCTAACTGGGCTCAAATTTAAAAAACAGAGCCTAGCAGCCATTCCTACACAGGGGCCTCTCACGCAAACTACACTTTGGGAGAAGCCTGCACTGGACCGCCTGCCTGCACCGTGTGCCTATCGTCTGAGCCAGCCTTTTATAAAGGAGTTCCAGGAATCCTAGTTCGACCAATAGGACCGAGGCTTTCCTTACCCAGTCAGACCTGTGCAGCTCCAGTCAACCAGAGTGGCTCTGTTCTAACCAATCAAGATAGAGCTGTTTGGATCAAACAGCAAGAATCTGGAGTCCTCATTCACAGGAGGACAGACCAATCAGGGACCAGGGTTGGGGACTTCTGTCCATATAGGCCAGCTCCCCCTGGGTCTGGGAGCACACTTTCTCCTTCCACCAAAGACTGAAGACTATACATTTCCCAAGTAGGAGCTGAAACACCAAAGACACTTCACTTGAAGAGCGGAGTAGACCAGTGCAGGGGAGGCCCTGCAGACCAGCAGGGAGCACAGCAAAGCTGTCTAGCCAGAGAGAGAGGCCTGGTCCCTAGGGCCATCAAACAGACAAGGCACTGTTTCCACAGCTGTTCTGTACCACAATTGAGCTGTTTGCACTGAATAGTTTCCTTCTTCACTACACTCTAAATTGGGGATTCCTGTTGGTGTTAAATTGACACCAACAAACTTGGGTTGACAAAACTAATTAGATTTCATTTTAGAACTGCTACCTCAGCCAGGATTAAAAAAACGAACGAACAAACAAAAACTGGGAAGCTCAAAATCAGCAGAGTTAACAGAGGGAGGTCCTCATTACACCTCAGTGAAGAAACTGATGGCAGATCGAGCTGAAGACTTCAGCTTTGCCTAAAATGGATTTTTGCATGCTCTGAGAAAATACAGGCTGCCTGCCTTTAAAAAATAAACCATCTTCCCTACAGAGGGGTCACATGTATATGTTGTAAAAAGGTTAGGAAAGCATAAAGATTTCTCGTAAGAAATTATGTTTTAAATTCAAGTACGAGAGGTACCTATGAAGAAGCAATGAGATGGGTACAGAAATGCCAGTGACCGACTTGTTAACACTGCCTGCTCCACTCTGGGACACATTCAAACGGAGAAAAAAATGGCCAAGGAATAATACAGTCTACAGGTACCTGTTCTCCTCTGACACTTTAGGGAAAAGAAAGATGAAATGGAGAATCCAGCTATCTCTCTCTTTTTAAATTGTTGTTCAAGTACAGTTGCCTCCATTTTCCCACCACCACTTTCCACCGCCCCACCCACCCCCACCTCCCACCCTCAATCCTTCTCCCTTTTGGCTTTGTCCGTGGGTCCTTTACACATGTTCCTTGATGACCCTTCCCCTTCTTTCCCGCATTATCCTTTCTTCTGGTTACTGTCAGTTTGTTCTTCATTTCAGCGTCTCTGGAGAAACCAGTTATCTCTCTCGCACCAGAAAGCAAGGAACATTCTAAGGTCTAATCGGAATGCTAGGGTGAATGTGAGTTAAAGACTGGAGAATACTGCTAATATGGGCTTTTGACGCAAGGTTGCTTTGAAACACTGAAGTACAAACATTGTAAGTCCATTTTTTTTATTTAAATATACTAAATAAGCTGTTTTATTTAGTCAATCAGAGTTACATTAAATAAAAAATTCCAACAGCTGGTGTTTAGTGAGGTTTTTGCTAAACCTAACCTAGATAAACGATTTTGTAATTATTTCTAATTTTTTAAAATTATACCACTATCTTCAATATAGCAAAAATATTAAAATTGAGATCATTTTAATATTTCCCTATTGATAAATGATTGTATCAAATGCTACATACCTATATTCAGTTATGTGCTATGTTACAGACTGAATGTTTGTGGCTCCCCAAAATGTATATAAATCCTAGCCCCCTGTGTGATGGTATTAGGAGGCAGAGCCTTTAGGAGGTGATTAGGCCATTAGGGTGGAGTCCTCAAGAATAGAGGTCCTCTGAGGACTCCAGAGACCTCTCTCACTCTCTTTCTGCCATGTGAGGGGAAGAAGCTAGCAGTCTGCAATCCAGAAGAGGGACCTCCCCAGAATCCGACCATGCTGGCACTCTGATCTTGGACTTCCATCCTCCAGTACAATGAGAAATAAATTTCTGTTGTTTACCAGGCACCCAGGTATATCATATTCTGTTACAGCAGTCTGAATAGACTAAGATATGCTATTAGCAGCAGAGTAACAGTATAGGGTATGGTGAAGTTTTATCTAGCTGGTTCTGCAGCCACAAAGACAGCTAATACCATCTTTTCCTCCTGGAAACCACATAAATTGCTAGCATGTTGCCTACAAAAACAGTGAGGCACAAAACCAAACCTACAACATGATAGCTATTACTGCATGCATTATAGCTCTGACATCAGTTGGTCTGTCTTCTCAAGACTTCCTGTGCCTGACGTATGGGGAAAAAGAGGCTTCAGCTATCTTCTTTCAAGGGACAAAGATGAGAGTTCCCTTTTGCTAATTACTGGCATGACTACTGATCTTAATATAACAATATCCTACTAGGCTGGTACATTCAAATCCGAACACTACAGACTACTGCATTTTAGATGCTGTTTGCAAAGTTACAGGTCTTTAAAAGTTTCACATATTTATAATTTTGCTCTCTTAGTGTATCTTGGGGCCTTAAGAATAAGAAATAATTGGGATACAAAAATCAGAGAAATACATCTTTAAAACTATCAGTTCTCCACTATAGGTTAACAAATAATACAACTGAAGAAGTTGATTTCTTAAAAAATAAAAAACATAGGTACTTAAGATAAATTTTTAAAAAGAAAGCATATACTGTATAACTTGGACAAAAAGAAGTCAATCTAAAGTCAGAACGGTCACCCACCTGTGGATTCTTCAATTTAGTAATAACTTTCCAAGCTTCATTGAGAATCTGAAGTCGATCACCCTCAGGAGGATCAGCCAAGGCCAAGTTTAACCCCAGTGAGCGAAAAAGAAGATGCTAAGAAAAATACAAAACCATTATGATATTGGAGATTATTTAAAATCAGAACAACTTCAGGCTTAACACTGCCACACTGAGCTCATCTCAGGGCTAATCTTCTAACAACTTCTTTCTGAAATTCTACCACAGACCATTGCAAGGTAGATGGATAAGGAAAAATAAAGAGCTGGCTCCTTGTATTGGTCTAATTTGTGGGCCACAATATCCTGTTGGATGAAGTTTTTCAAAATAATGAGTGAAGATATATTTTTAGAGATGTAAGACCAAAGTCTTATCTAAATACTTCATAGTGAGCTAACTGTACAGATTTAGGATTCATGCAAGAGACCTAACATGCAGCAATTACACATGTCTAACAATCTCAATCTCAGACTCCTCTTCCTTCCTTTCCTTCTCTTGTATTCCTGTTGGCCCAAGCTGCCCTAAAACCAGACTCTCTACCTCAGGAGATATCAGGTAAATACTGCCTATTTGTCCTCCTGTTGAGCATTAAGTCAAGAGCCTACCTTAGGGAAGCCGGCCTCATTGCACTCTTTAATCATGCCAATGAAATCTATGGACCTGGTGGCGATGAACTCAGCCCGGAAAGCGGACATCACAGAATTTAACAGCAAGGCACTGCAAGACACACATGCCCACATCAGCAGAGCTCCCTGTTAAGAAAGTCGTCTTAGCCCTGGCCGGTGTGGCTCAGTGGCTTGAGTGCCAGCCTGCAAACCAAAGGGTCACTGGTTTTACTCCCAGTCAGGGCACGTGCCTGGGTTGCAAGCCAGGTCCCCCGGTATGGGGCACACGAGGCAACCACACATTGATGTTTCTCTCCTCCTCTTTCTCCCTCCCTTCCCCTACCTCTAAAAATAAATAAAAATAAAATCTTAAAAAAAAAAAAGAAAGAAAGTTGCTTTAATTTTCGAACCTTTGCTGCCGGGAAGGATGACTGACAGTTAGGGGAAAAAAAACCCAGCAACACTAGAGTAAACAGGCAACCTCTAGGGCACAGGTGGCAAACACAAGGCCCACGGGCTGTCCACTTTGTTTTACCTGGTGGCAGCGCCAAGCTCTTGCTTAGCTATTAAGGAATAGTTACATTTATACAGTCCTAAAATTACATTCAGCCCTTTGAAGGCAACCAACCGCAAGGCTGATATGGCCCCTGGCGAAAATGAGTTTGACACCTCTGCTCTAGAGACTAACACAGTGTCTTGTGTATATTGGGAACTTCATAAATGTTAAAGTGACTTGATGAAAGGATCAGTGGGTGAATGGGTGGGTGGTTGGATGGACAGGTAAATAAGCAAGCAATCAAATCCATTTAAACAGAAGCAAACTAAGCTTTCAATAAGCTGGTGTACTAATAAAACTAAAAATTAAGTAATAATATTGATCCAAGCTGCAAACATATATCCATCCACATCTCTTATGAAAAGAACTGTTCTGGGACCTAGGGACATAGTGACTTAGAGACTTCTACCACCAAAAGGAGAGACAGGAAGGTAAGAGTTCATTCTCATCTTACCAATTATCACAGCCCCATGAGGAAAGGACTATTAATTATTAAACCCATTTTACAAATAAGGAGAAATGGGGCACAGAGATGTCAAGTAAGTAATCCAAATTCACAAAGCTAAGAGAGAACAGACTCAGGCGTCTGAAGGCAGGCAACTGGATGACAGCTTTTTGACCTCCATGCTGTCCTGCCCCTCTGTTGGCCCTCCTGCCCACATATGCATGTCCATTTCAAAAAACAGGAACCGACTCCATTTCCAATTCATGACTTATGAATTTTAAAATACTTACTTGTTTCCTAGCTTCTTGCATCGCTCCATCATCTCGGTTAGCAGAGTCTATTAATTTTAAAAAATAATAAAAATCATCAGGTTGGAGAACCTAAAGCAAACTTCTCACCAAGAGATTTCCAAGGTAATACTCTAAAATAAATGTAGCCTCATGCCCGTTCCCATAATTCTCACTGCCTGGCAGGGATGCGGAGAATGGGAGAGAAAAAAGTGTACTCTTTCTGGTATTTTATATAGTGGCTAAGAGCTGGGGCCCTGGCATCAGGGCATTTGAACACTTAGGTTCAAATACTGTCTTACCAGCTACCAACAGCAAGACCCTGAGTCAGTCATCTGACTTCATGAAGCCTGGGCTTCCTCAGGCAGATGATACAGGTGGTACCGTCCTCCCTGCAGGGTGACTAAAGGATGATGAGAGATGTACTGATAAGAATGGAAATTACTCCCCATCTCTCCTATGACTCCCCGGTATCCTCCCCATTGGTGCCAGTGGATTCTCAGTAAAACACACACTGGGCCAGTACTTGGTGCCCACTTTTCACATGGGGAGCACTTTGCACTGGTCTTCTCACCACTGATGGCCACCCATAAGGCAAGCTCTCTATTCTCCCATTTCACAGATGAGAAACCAAAAGAGCAGTGACGTGCTTTGGCCAAGGTGACACAGCCAGCTATGCTAGCTGCATATGACCTTGGCCATCTATCACCAAAGGCCATGTTCTTCACTACATTTCCACTCCACGAATTTTGAAGCATATTTTTGCCCTAAAAGGAAGCTAATGTTTTACTCATTGAAGTACTGTTAATGGCTTTAGACCTATCTTAAGATAATTATGTATCTTTTAAAGAGCTCCTGTTTTTAAAAAAATCAATAGAAGAAGTATTCTTTGGGGTAGTAGCTTAGGAAGATTTTGAATGGCACAGACCAGGTCACCCTAGAATAAAAGAACAGTTATTGACAAGGGCCACTAACCATACACCAGGTGCTGGGCTGAATACTGGATATACCTTTGTCATTTACTCTTCATAATAGGCCTGGAAGGCCTGTGTAAATTATCTCCACCTCTACAGCAGAGGAAGCAAAAGCTCAGATAGGTTAAGCCACTTCCTAGTTACGTGGTAGAAATGAGATCTGTATCTAAGTCTGGTCCCAAAGTCAAAAGTTAAAACAAGTCTTTTTTAGTGCAATATCACCCTTTCCAGGGTCCCTCTATGTTGCCTGAGTAATCAAGGTGATAGCTGGCTTTGGAAATAGTGTTAGTACTACCACCCCAAAAGCCCTGATTTTATTCATATTTCTGTCCCTGTCCAAAAAAAATCTGGTTGGGTCCTGTTATGGACCAAATTATGTCCCACTGCCTCCATTCATAGTTGAAGTCCTAACCCCAAATGTGACCATGTTTGGAGACAGGGCTTTTAAAGAGGTAATTAATATTAGAAGGTCATAAGAATGGGGTCCTAATCCAATAGGACTGGTATCCTTATAAGAAAAGGAAGAGACCAGGAAGTCACATGTACACAGGAAACACCATGTGAGGACACAGTGAGAAAAAGAACTTCTACAAGCCAAGCGGAAAAGCCTCATCAGAAACCAACCCTGCTGGCACCTTGATCTTGGACTTTTAGCCTCCATAACTATGAAAAAATAAATTTCTGTTGTTTAAGCCACCCAGTCTGTTATGACACCCTGCTATGGCCTGAATGGTCACCTAATTGCCAAGGTATCAGAAGGTACAGTCTTTGAGAGGTAATTAGATCATGAGGATAGAGCTCTCATGAAGAGAATTAGTGCCCTTATAAAAGTGACCCAAAAAAGTTCCTTTGTCTCTTCTGCCATGTGGGGACACAGCAAAAAGATAGCTAGCTATGAACTAGGATGTGGGCCCTTACCAAACACTTGACAACATCAAGATTTCTCAAACTCCAGAACTGTGAAAAGTAAACGTGTTGTTTATAAGCCACTCAGTTTGTGGTATTTTGTTACTGCAGCCCAAACAGACTAGGCAAAAAAATACAGGTACAAACCAATCATGGTGGTCTCATTCCCCTACCATTGGTAGATTTAGACATTGACATATAACCCATTTCTAGCTGCTGTGACAGGGGCTTCAAAGAAAGATTTTCTTGTTCTTAAACAGAAAGCCAAGGAACTAGAGTCTCCCATCTTTCTGCCTCCGGATGAAGTCATGTCTGGACATGATGCCCGAAATGGCTGCAGTTGCTTTGCTGCTATCTGGAGACAGCAGAGCAGAGAGATGGACAGAACCTGGCTGGTCCCGGACCTGCACTTCTTATTCAAGAGAACACGTTGAATTATTTTTGTAGGGCCAGTTAGGTGGTTGTTCCTTGCAGACACAAACACCTCAGCTGATGATAAAATTGCTGACGACACAAATGGCTTCCCTAGCCCACTCATGGAGTATTTATACTTGGAAAGTCATACTTGAAGATCATTACCAAGGTGGTTCCTGTAAAAGACTGAGAAAGAGGTACTGTGTATAACTATCATATTGCTACCCCCAACACACACAAATAATCATTCATGGAACAATTTTAATGTACCAGCTACTACTGTAGGCACTGCAGACAGGGCAGTAAGGAAATCAGACAGAAGTCCATGCCCTCATGGGGCTTGTTCTCTCATACACATGTGTGCACACGTGAGTCTACGAACATGCACACACACACAAAACATGCCTAAATGAACAAGACATCTTCACCACCTCTGAAAAGATGAACTAGGACAAATGCCAACGTATGGACAAAATATTCTGGCCATTATGACAAACAAATGCTTAAAATGTTCTCTTTTAACAAGAGATAGACACATTAAAAACATTGTACATCCAAGAACTTAAAAAAAAAAGGCTCTGTTGTCATATTAGAATACTTATAAGAGTCCAGGGAGCCAAATATTATGGATCTCAGGCAGGTCTCTTAGAGATTACTAATTTTTTTCTGAGAAGTAACAAGATTGATTATCTTTGGCAAAAACAAGGTAAACAACAGTTTAAACCAGACTGAGATAGAAACAAGCCTTTTTGGCTGAGAGAAATCACCGAAAAACTTGCAACTCAGCATACTAGTTTGCAGATACACAGCAGAACTAGAAGATTCATTAGGCCTCCACATGTCCTTTATTTGTATATTTAATTTTTTTAAAATATAAAAATAAAAAATGCTTAAGGACAGAAGTTCAAACCATATTGCTGTGCATCAAGCACAATGCGAACACCCTCCCTCCCAGCTCCTACTTCCCAGGGGTCACCAATGTTAACATTGTGGTGTTCATCTTTCTAAACCTGTGTCTGTACCCTGTGAATATACAGTTTTTGTTGTAAAGATGTGATGATTTACATTGTTTTTTTACAAAAATGGACGTGACACATATTGGGCTGCAACTTGCCTTTTTTACTCAAGAATCTAGCATGGGCCTTGCTCCTCCCACGTTAGTAAACACAACTCTACCTTATTATCTTTAATGACTGAAGAATCCACATCAATAATATAACACAGTTCTTCAAGTTGCTCCTAAAGGAAGGATTTTTAAAAGTGTTTTTTTTTTTATTTTGAACCATTTAGAGACTCATAAGAAATTACAAAAGTATCAGAGAGGTCCTGGATGCCCAACAGCCAGCTTTCCCCAAAGGGCTTCTCTATAGTGCATTATTAAAGCCAGGAAATTGACAATGCTATAATACAATTAACTAGACATTTCAGCAGGGTTTACATTCACTCATTATAGTGAAAGAAAAGGCTTTGTCTTTCTGACATTTCATTCATATGGATTTGTAGAACCACCATCATATTTAACTACCGAATTTATGCCCTGGCTGCTGTGGCTCAGTGGATTGAGTGCTGGCTGGCAAACCAAAGGGTCACCGGTTCGATTCCCAGTCAGGGCAAGCCCAGTCCCTGGGACGAGGGCACAAGAGGCAACCACACACTAATGTTTCTCTCCCTTTCTTTCTCCCTCCCTTTTCTTCTTTCTAAAAATAAATAAAATCCTTAAAGAAAAAACTCAGAATATTAAAAAAAAAATTTAACTACTGAATTTTAAAGATTATCTTCAGATGAGGGTTATATACCCACTTCAAAAGCAGAGGTAAAGAAAAAACAAATTGGGGCAGCACTGCATTTCTGTTTTCTAAACCAAGATTAACTCACATGCAGCCCAGACTGCTCACATCTCTGTACTTCTGCTTTTATTAAAAAACCTTCCAACCAGTGTTTATAAATCCCGCTTAATGAAAATGAGTACTAAATAACATGTACAACACCTTTTCATTCTTATTTTTATAAATAAAGCAGAAATGTAAAGGGGGGAAAATCATGAACTAACCTTAAGAGTTAATACCCCTCCCCCTAATTCAGAGTTAATATAGCTCAGGTCTCAAAAGAATAAAAGTACTTCAATGTGAATAAAAAGAAATTATATACCCCAGGCATTAAAAGAAATTTTTCACTTTTCATTTTATTTCTCTTTCTCTAGGACTCTTTCCTAATTTGAAAAAATGAAAGAAAGCCCACTTGTGGGACATCTGGTCAAGATGGCTAAGTAGGAAACTCTATGCTCAGCTCCTCCCATGATCACACCAAATCACAACTAAATTATACAACAACCATCACTGAGAAGCACCCGAAGACCAGCTGGACAGAATTATTATAACTATAAGGATATAAAGAAGTCACATTAAGATTGTTAGGAGAGGCAGAGCCACAGAACAGGCAAGTCCCACACCACGGTGAGGTGGTAAGAGTAGGGAGGGATACCTCAGCTGCAGAAGTCTCCCCTAAAGAGCAAGGAGATCCACCCCCACACCAATGTCCCCAGCCCAAAGCACCAGTACTGGGAAGAGGAGTCCCCACATCTGGCTGAGAAAACCAGTCACGGTGTATACAAGAAAAACAAAGGGCTGTGGAAGACTACGACCCCTCCTAATGGGCCATCACACAAACTCACACACTGTAAGGTCCAGGGCATGGACACCAGCTCAAAAGGCATACAGGACATACAGAGAAGAACTAAATTGACTACGTTCAGGGGGAGAGCAGGAGGGGAAAAAGTTGGGGCAACTCTCTCTGGGGACAAAAGCACTCGAAGACACCACTGTTCCTTTGTTCACCTAGGCAGTCTGGCACAGGCAAGAGCTAAATCTGTGCTAACACCCTTCACCCCACTCTGCTGATTCCCTGAGACCCAACCCCCCAACTAGCTCATCTGGACAGCTTGTGGAGTCAGCCCCCACCTAAGAGCATATCTGCTGTAGTCTCGGCCATCCCTCACAGCCAGTCAATTTGAGGATCAACCACACCCACAGATGTGCCAACAGCAATTGAGGCCCAAGTACAAAGGGAGGGTGGAAACAGCCGATAACAGGGACATCCCTGGTACACCCAGCTCAGGTAATCAGGGAGACTGTGACACTGGATATCTTCTCACAGGACACCTTCTAATGTACAAAAAGCCACCTACCAAGACAACAGGAGACACAAAAGCCCTACTCATTATGTACAAACAAAAGGAGACAGCCAAAAAAAAGAAACAAAAAAAGTCCCGAAGGACAAAACTCTAGAAAAAGAATTAAACAAAATGGAGACAAGCAATCTACCACATTCAGAGTTCAAAACACTGGTTACAAGGATGCTAATGAACTTAATTAAGGGAAGAATAGATGGACTCAGTGAGAATTTCACAAAGAGCAAGAAACCATAAAAAAGGAAACAGAAACCATTTTAAAAAAAAGCCAAAAACAGAGAATACAATAACTGAAATGAAAAAAAAAATGCACTTGAGAAAATCAATAACAATTAGATGAAGCAGAGCACCAAATCAGTGACCTGAAAGACACGACAGTGGAAAATACCCAATTAGAACTATAAGAAGAAAAAAGAATAACATACTAAGGATTGTTTTAAGGGTCTTCTTAGACAATATCAAGGACATTAACATTCATATCATAGGGGTACCAGAAGCGGGAGAGAGAGCAAGCAAAGAATTGAAAGCCTATTTGAAGAAATAATGGCTAAACACTTCCCTAAACCTTGCAAAGAAAACAAGCCTAGGAATAGTAGAGAGCCCCACACAAGATGAACCCAAAGAAGCCAATACCAACACACATAATAATCAAAATGTCAAAGGTTAAAGATAAAGAGAGAATCTTAAAAGCATCAAGAGAAAAGCAGTTACTTACTTATAAGGGAGGTCAAATAAAACTGTCAGCTGATTTCTCAACAGATACTTTGCAGACCAGAAAGGATAGGCACAAAAATATTCAAAGTGATGAAAAGGAAAGACCTACAACCAAGATATTCTAACCAGAAAGGCTATTATTTAGAATCAAGGAGAAATAAAAAGTTTCCCAGACAAGATAAAGGAGCTCATCATCATTAATCCAGTAAGACAAGAGATGTTAAAGGCATTTCTTTAAATATAAAAGAACGGATGAAAGATATAAACAAGGCACATGTGCACCCACCAGGCCAACAAAGGAGGGGGCCGGGTACGATTTGCTGTCACTCAGTGCACCTCACAGACTGATCAAAGGGTTGCAAAATGAAGTGGATTATCGGTGCCAGCCTGGCGCAAACGTGCAGAGTAGACATTGAGGGCTGCACAGTGCTCTGAGGGTGTGGACTAGAGACTGGGCACCTGTGATTACTGTAGTCCAGACTGAGCCCCTATCCTTGTGGAAGCACAGGAAAGGAAAAAAAACAGAGCCCAGCCTCCCTCTGCCTGCAGGTTCCAGGAAGTCTGTAAAACCTGCTTGGCAGGTTTAAAATCAGCAGGAAGCCTTTTTTTTTTTTCTTTCCAGAGTGACACAGTAAAACCTGGAGCTGTGGGAAAACCAGAGACTGATCCAGAAAGAAGTCAGAAGGAGAACAACAGCTAAGATAAATTCACTTTCATATCCTTCAGAACTTACATATTTCTTTTATTTCTGTTTATTTAGATTTTTTGTTTTGTTTTTATTGTTTGATTTTTTTATTTTCCATTTCATATTGCATTTTCATTTTTTTTCCTTTAAATTCGCTCATATTCCAAATGACACACTACTCTTGGTCTTTTACTTTTTATTTTTTTTATTAAGATTATATATTTCTTACCATACTATTGTCATACAAAGTCCAACATAGCACCCTTCCCAAGTCTTAATCAATGTCACCACCTTCTTGAGCTTTATTACTGTTGTGGTAATCTTTATTTTCTCTCACACTACGCCAAGTTTCTGTCCCTTACTATCACTGTTTCCTCCATCTGACCTCGCATAAGCACTCTCCTTTCTTAAGTCGCTTCACATACTTTTCCATTTTAATAAGAGACTTATTTTTTTTCACCTTTTGTAGACAGTGGCTAACTGGGTGAAATATCATGGTTATTGTTGCATTTCTGCAAAGGGATTCCTATTTGTTCACTACTTGTTTCTACTTTGAATCCCATGGAATACTCTCCCGATGTCTTATCCATTTCACCTTCCTCCTACTCCTGATCACTGGAGTGAGGAATTTTATTTCATTGATTTCTCTCTCCTTTTTGTTTTTCTCCCCCCCCCCAACTGGAACTTCATTCCTTACTCTTATTAATTTACTTCCTCCATCCTCTCAAAATCATTTTAATTAATGTAGACATCTCATATTCACTTTTGCTTTTTATAATATTCTTATTCCCACTCCACCTTTATTAAACTTCATTCAGCTGTTGTTGCTATCGACTCTGCTGTGGATTTTCTGCAATTTTGCTCCCGTTGGCCCAATACCTTTTCAATTTTACTTCAAACCTCATAGTATACTCTTCCCTCTTCTTACCCCATTGTTCCCAATGCCCTTTGTAAATTTTGTTCTCTCTGTTTCTTCACCTCATTCTATCCCAACTCTTATCAATTCTCCTCCCCTTACAACCCAACATTTTCCCCTCTTTTAGTCATCTAATATTCCCTTTATCATATTTTACAATATCCCCAATGCCTCTTCATATTTATTAATCTTAGTTCTATTGCAATTCAGACTGCTGATGTGGTAGGGGGTTCTTTTTGCTGGCATAGGTTTGGTGGTCTGTTAATACTGCTTTGTTAACCAACACCTGTACAATAGCATACAAGACAAGGTCAGTGTTGTGAATACCAGTAAACTCAATGGAGGGGAGAACCCAACATCAAAGGAACTACCAACAGGTAAAGCCCAAGTACAACAAGAGAGCCAACAGAAACTTATGAAAGGGCAACCCTAGAGCATTCAGACAAGGAGATCAGAGACCACACCACTGAATCTCAAAGAACCCCTACCACAGAAGTTCACCCTATGAAGACAGCTGGCAAAGCAGAGCATTTGGAATTGCAGAAACAAACAAAAAGGTTCACTTAAAGGGGAAAACAAAGAAAAAACCTGCAATTGAAAGGAATGGAAGACTCCCAAGTTAAAGAGCTAAATGAAATGGAGGCAAGCAAACTATCAGACATAAAGTCAAAAGAATGGTTATAAAGATGCTCAAGGAACTCAGTGACAACTACAAGGAACTGACTCGGAATTACAGCAGTATGAAAAAGGAAACAGAAACTATAAACGAGAACCAGAAGAAATGAGTAATACAATATTTGAAATACCAAGTACACTGGAAGGAATTACAACCAGGTTGTATGAAGTGGAAGGCCAAATTTGTGAGCTGGAAGTCAAGGTAGAAAGAAATACTCAGGTAGAGCAGATACACAAAAAAAGACCCAAAAATATGAAGATAGCTAAAGGGAACTGAAGGACAACATGAAAACAAAAACATTCAAACCACAGAAATACTGGAAGGAGAAGAAAAGGAGCAAGGGATAGAAAATATGTTTGAAAATATAATGACAGAAAACTTCCCTAACCTAGAGAAGGGGAAAGCCATGCAAGTTCAGAAAGCACACAGGGTCCCATTCAAGATAAACCCAAAGAGGCCTACTCAAAGAAACATCATAATTAAAATGCCAAGTTTTCAAGACAAGGAGAGAATCTTAAAGGCAGCATAGGAGAAACAGGAAGTGACATACATGGGAGCTCCTGAGGTTACCAGTTGATTTCTCAACAGAAATACTACAAACCAGAAGGGAATGGCAACAAATATTCAAGGTAATGAAAACCAAGGCTATTCTACCAAGCAAGGTTCTCAATTAAAATGGAAGGTGAAATAAGGAGTTTCCCAGACAAAAAGGCTAAAAACAATATACCTCTACATAATTGCAAGATATGCTAAACGGACTGCTTTAAAATGAGGAAGAGAAGAGTGAGAGCTAAAGGAACATAGGTACAAAGGGAGGAAAATGGTAAGTACCTATCACAAATAACTTTAAATGTAAGTGGATTACATGCTCTGATTAAAAGACATAGGGTAACTCAATGGATAAGAAAACAAAACCCGCACATATGCTGCCAATAAGAGAACCACCTCAGAACAAAAGACCTACACAGACTAAAAGTGAAGGGTTGGGAAAAAATATTCTAAGCAAATGGACAGGGAAAAAAAGCTGGGGTAACAAGACTTACATCAGAGAAAAGACTTCAAAACAAGGGCCATAAAATGAGACACAGAAGGACACTTTATAATACTCATGGGAAGGATGCATCAAGGAGACATAAACATTATGAACATATATGCACCTATCATAGGAGCACCCAAATAAAGGAAATCTTGGAGGACTTAAAGAAAGATATCAACAGCAACACACTTATACTAGGGAATTTTAAAACCCCACTATCAAAAATGTATAGATCTTCCAAACAAAATATCAACATGGCTATTGAGACATTGAACAATGCCCTCAATAAAATGGAATATACACACACACACACACACACACACATATACATATATATATAAAAATCTTTCATCTCAAAGAAGTGAAATACACATTCTTTTCAAATGCATATGAAACATTTTCAAAGACAGACTGCACAATAGGACTAAAAACAAACCTCAACAAATTCAAGAAAACTGGAATTATATCAGGCATATATCACTACAAAGGCCTGAAACTAGAAACCAACCTCAAGGAAAAAACTCAAAAACCTTGAAATTCATGGAGATTGAAGCGCACGCTATTAAACAATCACTGAGTTGACAAGATCAAGGAAGAAATCAAAAAATTTCTGGAAACAAATGAAAATCAAAACACAACAGACCAAAACTTATGGGCCACAGCAAAGGCGGTCCTGAGAGGGAAGTTCATAGCGATACAAGTCTACCTAAAAAAGATAGAAACATTTCAAATAAATAACCTAACCCTACACCTACCAGAACTGGACAAACAACAACAAACAAAGCCCAGAGCAAGTTAAAGAAAGGAAATAACAAGATCAGAGCAGAATGAAATGACATAGAGACTGAAAGAACAACCAAAAATATCAATAAATCCAGGAGCTGTTTCTTTGAAAAGATAAGCAAAATCAACAAACCTTTAAGCAGATTCACCATGGAAAAAAAGGAGTCAGGAGCCAAATAAATAAAATCAGAAATGAAACAGGAGAGATTACAACTGATACCACAGAAATACAAAGAATTGTAAGAAAGTACTACGAACAACTACATGCCAAAAATTTGAAAACATGGGTGAACACATGGGTGAAATGGACAAATTTCTAGAAAAATATATTCTTCCAAAACTGAATCAAGAAGAAGCAGAAAGCCTGAACACACTGATAATAGCTGGTGAAATTGAAGCAGTAATCAAAAAACTCCCATCATACATAAGCCCTGGACCATACAGTTTCACAGGAGAATTTTACAAAACATTTAAGGAACAGCTAACCCCTATCCTTTTCAGACTATTACTGCAAAAAATCCAAGAAGAGGAAAGACTCCCAAAGTGTTTTTATGAGGACAGCCTAATCCCCAAACCAGATGAAGACACAACAAAGAAAAAAACTACAGGCCAATATTGCTGATGAACACAGACCCTAAAATCCTCAACAGAATATTGTCAAACCACATCCAGAAATACAAAAAAAAAAAAAAAAAAAGTCATACACTATGACCAAGTGGGATTCATCCCAGAGATGCAAGGATGGCATAATATTCACAAACCAATAAATGTAATACTTCATATAAACAGAATGAACAAAAATCACATGATCATATCAAAAGATGCAGAAAAAGCATTTGATAAGGTACAGTACCCATTTATTATTTTAAAAAACTCATCAAAGGGGAGTAGAGGGAGCATACCTCAACATAATAAAGTCCACATATGGGAAACATAAAGCCAACATCATACTCAATGGGCAAAAACTAAAAAGTTTCCCACTAAGATCAGGAACAAGACAAGGATGTCCACTTTCACCAATTCTATTCAACATAGTATTAGAAGTCCTAGCCACAGTGATCAGACAAGAAACACAAATAAAAGGCATCCAAATTGGAAAGGAAGAAGTAAAACTGTCACTATTTGCGAGTGACATGATAGTGTACATTGAATACCCTATAAGCTCCACCAACAAACTACTCAACTTAATCAGTGACTTTAGCAAAACAGTGGGGTACAAAGTCAATATTAGAAATCGAATACATTTTTGTAAGCCAACAACGAAATATCAGAAACAGAAATCAGGAAAAAAATCCCATTTGATATGTCAACAAGAAAAATAAAGTACCTAGGAATAAAGCTAACTAAGGAGGTAAAAGACCTGTACTCAGAAAACTATAAAAAGAAAGAAATTAAGGAAGACACAAATAAAGGAAAGCACATACCATGTTCATGGATTAGAAGAATTAACTTCATCAAAATGTCTATACTACCCAAAGCAATTTATAGATTCGCTTCAATCCCTACTAAAATACCAACAACACACTTCAAAGATATAGAACATTTCAAAAATTTATGTGGAAACATAAATGACCTCAAATAGCTGCAGCGATTTTGAAAGAACAAAGTAAGAGGAGTAACAACACCTAACATCAAACTACATTACAAGGCCACTGTAGTCAAAACAGTCTGGTACTGGCATAAGAACAGACGCATACGTCAATGGAACATAACAAAAACTCCAGAAATAAACTCATGTCTCTATGGTCAATATTTGTCAAAAGTTGCATAAGCATAAAATGTAGTAAAAAATAGCCTCTTCAACAAATGCTGTTGGGATATCTGGACAGCTACATGCAAAAAAATGAAACTTGATCACCAACTTATACCATACCCAAGAATAAACTCAAGATGAAGTAAAAGACTTAAATATAAGTGACGACACCATAGAAATCCTAGAGGAGAACATAGACAGGAAAATCTCAGATATTCCACACAGCATTATTTTCACCGGTATGTCCCCTAGAGCAAGGGACATAAAGGAAAGAATAAACAAATGAGACTTCATCAAAATAAAAAGAATCTGCATGGCTAAAGAAAACAGCAGCAAAATGAAAATGTAACCAACCATATGGGAAAATATATTTGCCAATGATACCTTGGACAAGGGTTTCATCTCCAAAATATATAAACAACTCATACAACTCCACTCCAGGAAGACAAACAGCCAAATTAAAAAATGGGCAAAGGATTTGAACGGACACCTCCCCAAGGTGGACATACAAAGTGCCAAGAGACATGAAAAAATGCTCAGCATCACTAGTCATCAGAGAGATTCAAATTAAAACCACAATGAGATACCACTTCACACAGGTCAGAATGGCCATCATAAACAAAGGAACAAACAAATGCTGGTGAGGCTGTGGAGAAAAAGGAACCCAAGTACACTGTTGTTGGGAACACAGACTGGTGCAACCACTGTGGTAAACAGTATGGAATTTCCTCAGAAAACTAAAAATGGGAATTGCCTTTCCCTCAGGAATTCCACTGCTGGGACTATACTCTAAGAGTACTGAAACACCAATTGAAAAGAACCTATGCAACCCAAAGTTCATAGCATCACAATTTACAACAGCCAAATGCTGGAAGCAACCTAAGTGCACATCAGTAAATGAGGGGATCATAAATCTCTGGTACATTTACACAATGGAATAATACACAGCCGAAAGAAAGAAGGAACTCCTACCCTTTGCAACATCATGGATGGATGCAGAGAGCATTATGCTGGATGAAATAAGCCAGGCGGTAAAAGACAAATACCATATGATCTCATCTATTAATTGGAACCTAATCAACAAAACAAACAAACAATCAAAATATAATCAGAGACATTGAAATAAACAAACTGACACTCACCTGCGGGGTGGGGAAGAGGGATATGGGGGAAAATATTGGAAGTGTCATTGAGGAACATGTGTAAAGGACATATGGACAAAGCCAAAGGGGATAGGATCCAGGGTGGGAGGCAGGGATAGGTGGGTGTGTAGTGGTAAATAGAAAATGGAGACAACTGTACTTGAACAACAATTAAAAAAAAAAGATAGTCTGGTATTGGCATCAACACAGACACACAGATCATGGAACAGAATAGAGACCCTAGAAATAAACCCAAGTCACTATGGTAAGTTAATATTATATAAAGGCTGCAGGAAAATAAAATGGAGTAAATACAACCTTTTAAATAAATGATGTTTGGAGATCTGGACAGCTACAGGCAAAAAAAAATGAAGCCTGACCACCAACTTACACCATACAAAAAATAATCTCAAGGTAGATAAAACACTTAACTTGTGACACCATAGATATCCTAGAGGAGAACATAGGCAAGAAAATCTCCTATATTCCACGCAGCAATATTTTCACTGATATATCCCCTAGGGCAAGAGAATTTCAGAAAAGAATAAACAAATGGGTCTACATCTAATTAAAGAACATCTGCAGAGCTAAAGAAAACATAAGCAAAATAAAAATATAAGCAATCATATGGGAAAACATATTTGCCAATGATACCTCAGACAAGGGTTTGATCTCCAGAATACATAAAGAACACACATGACTCCACAGCAGGAAGACAAAGAATGCCATTAAAAAATGGGCAAAGGACCTATACAGACACTTCTCCAAGGAGGACATAGGGAGGGCCCACAGGCATATGAAAGGACGCTCAGCATCACTAGACATCAGAGAGACGCAAACTAAAACCACAATGAGATACCACTTCACACCAGTAAGTATGGTCATCATAAACAAATCAACAAACAAGTGTCAGAGAGGCTGTGGAGAAAAGGAACCCTAGTACACTGCTGGTACGAATGCAAACTGTTGCGGCCACTGTGGAAAACTGTATGGAATTTCCTAAAAAAATCTAAAAATGAAGTGCCATTTGATCTAGCTATTCCACTGCTAGCATTATACTCTAAGAATCCTGAAATAGAAATTCATAAGAACCTATGCACCACGATGTTCATAGCATCATTATTTACAATAGCCAAGTGCTAGAAACAGCGTAAGTGCCTCTCAGTAAATGAGTAAATCAAAAAAATCTGGTACATTTACACAATGCAATACTACAGAGCAGGAAGAAATAAAGAACTCCTACCTTTGCAACAGCATGGATAAAACTGGAGAGCATTATGCTAAGTGAAATAAGCCAAGCAGTAAAAGAGAAATTCCATAGAATTTCACCTATAAGTGGAACCTAATCAACAAAACAAGCAAATGAGCAATATAGAACCAGAGTCTTGGAAATAAAGAACCAACAGTAACCAGAAGGGAGGGAGGAAAGGGCTATGGGGAAAAAGATTGGAAGGGTCATCAAGGAACATGTATAAAGGACACATGGACAATGCCTAAGGGGAGAAGGATTTAGGGTGAGAGGTGGGGGTGGGTGGGGCGGGGGAAAGTGGTGGTAGGAAAATGGAGGCAACTGTACTTGCACAATAATTAACATAAACATGAAGGAGTGAGTAAAAATGGTAATGATTTTAAAATGTGTTTGAACTGACATGACCATTAACTTAAAACAGACTGGCATAAAAATAGCTTGGTATATGTGAAGCATGTGGTAACCACAAATTAAACATACACAAAAGATACATAAGAAATAAAAAGAAAGGAACACAAACACAACAGAAAGTCATCAATATACAGGAGAATACAAAAGAACAGAAAAAAACTACAAAAACAATCAGAAAACAATAAAATACCTATCAACAATTACTTTAAATGTAAATGGGATACACGCTCCAATCAAGACACAGGGTGGCTGAATGGGTTGAAAAAATGAAGACCCATACATATGCTTCAGATCGAAGGACACACACTGAAAGTAGATATATGGAAAAAATATTGCACTGAAATAAATTTAAAAAAACTAGAGTAGCAATACTTTTATCTGACAGACTACACTTAAAACAAAGGTTCTAGGACTTCCGGCCAAGATGGAGGCATAGGTAGACACACTGTGCCTCCTCGCACAACCAAAAGAGGAAAAAACAACAAATTAAAAAACAAAAGCAGCCAGATCTGACAGAAAACTGAACTGAGTGGAAGTCTGACAACCAAGGAGTTAAAGACACGTTCATCCAGACCAGTAAGCGGGGTGGAGCCGAGTGGAGAGCACTCCATAAGACGCAGTTTGTGGAGCGGTACCAGCAACGCTCTAGCTGCCTGGAGAGGCCCGTGGCAGGGACGCCTGGCCAAAACGCGGCAGGCGCACTTGGCGAAACCAAGACTGAGACTGGTGGACTGGGTGGACCCTCATTCTTGCGCAGATAAACCAGGAGGAAAAGCTGGGGAGCGGAACAGACCCCGCAGCCCACCAACGCAGGGAATAAAGCCTCAAACCAACAACTGAATACACCTGTGGGGGTTGAGGCAGCAGTGGGAGGAACTCCCGGCCTCACAGGACAGTTTGTTAGGGAGACCCACAGGGACTTGGAACTGTGCAAGCCTGTCCACTCACCACAGAGCCAGCAAAGAAGGGCCCAACTTGCTTGTGGGTAGCTGGGGAAGTGTGGAAAACAGAGCAAGCACCATTGTTCTCTCAGGGCCCGCCCCCACAGACAGTGTCACAACACAATGGCGTGAGTTACCCTGCCCTGGTGAACACCTAAGTCTCCACCCCTTAAAGTAACAGGCCCACCGAGAAAAAAAAAATGGCCCAAATGAAAGAACACGTCAAAGCTCCAGAAAAAATACAACTAAGTGACGAAGAGATAGCCAACCTATCAGATGCACAGTTCAAATCACTGGTAATCAGGATGCTCACAGGATTCGAAGAAAGACTGTTGCAATTACTTGAACAAATGAAGGATAATATAAAGGAAATGAGGGGAAATCTGCAGGGAACCAATCAATAGGGATGAGAAGAAAACTGGGACTCAAATCAACGGAGTAGACCAGCAGAAAGAAAAAAACATCCAACCAGAAAAGAATGAAGAAACAAGAATCCAAAAAACTGAGGAGAGGCTTAGGAACCTCCAGGACATCTTTAAACGTCCCAACATCCAAGTCATAGGGGTGCCAGAAGGAGAAGACGACGACCAAGAGATTGAAAACTTATTTGAACAAATAATGAAGGAGAACTTCCCCAAGCTGGTGAAGGAAATAGACTTTCAGGAAGTCCAGGAAGCTCAGAGAGTCCCAAAGAAATTGGACGCAAAGAGGAACACACCAAGACACATCATAATTACATTACCCAAGATTAAAAATAAGGAGAGAATCTTAGAAGCATCAAGAGAAAAGGAGACAGTTACCTACAAAGGAATTCCCATAAGACTGTCAGCTGATTTCTCAAAAGAGACCTTGCAGGCAAGAAGGGGTTGGAGAGAGGTATTCCAAGTCATGAAAGGCAAGCACCTACATCCAAGAATACTCTATCCAGCAAAGCTTTCATTTAGAATGGAAGGGCAGATAAAGTGCTTCTCAGATAAGGTCAAGTTCAAGGAGTTCATCATCACCAAGCCTTTATTATATGAAATGTTAAAGGGATTTATATAAGGCATGGAGGGATATCGACAGGGGAGTGGGAGGGAGATAGAGGAGGAAAAGGTGCAGAGAATAAGTAGTATAAACAGTAGGTAGAAAACGGACAGGCGGAGGTTGAGAGTAGTATGGGAAATGTGGAAGCCAGGGAACTTATGCGTATGACCCATTGACAAAAACTAAAGGGCGGGGAATGAGGGGGTGCGGGGTGAGAGCGAATAGAGTAGGGAAAATGGGACAACTGTAATAGCATAATCAATACAACAAATTTAAAAAAAAAAAGAAAGAAAGAAACCTTACAGGCAAGAAGGGGCTGAAAAGAAGTATTCAAAATCCTGAAAGCCAAGGACCTACATCCAAGATTACTCTCTCCAGCAAAACTATCACTTAGAATGGAAGGACAGAAAAAGTGCTTCCCAGGTAAGGTCAAGTTAAAGGAGTGCATCATCACCAAGCTCTTATTATATGAAATGTTAAAGGGACTTATCTAAGAAAAAGATGTTCAAAAATATGAACAGTAAAATGACAACAAACTCACAACTATCAATAACTGAACCTAAAAATTAACAAAAACAAAAGCAAACTAAGCCAACAACTATAAGAGGAACAGAATCACAGAAATGGAGATCACATGAAGGATTATCAGTGGGGACATAGAGGAGGGAGAATGGGGCAAAAAGTACAAGGAATAAGCATAAATGGTAGGCACAAAATAGACAAGGGGAGGTTAAGAATCGATAGGAAGTGGGGAAGCCAAAGAACTTATATGTACCACCCATGAACATGAACTAAGGCCAGGGGGAATTCAGGTGGGAGCAGGGGTGCAGGGTGGAGGGGAATAAAAGAAAGAAAAAAATAGGACAACTGTAAGAGCATAATCAATAAAATATATTTTAAAAATATATAAAAAATAAATATTAGAGCAGAAATGAACAATAGAGAATCTAGAAAACCAATACAAAATATCAATGAATCCAAGAGCTAGTAATTTGAAAAGATAAACAAGATTGGTAAACCTTTAACGAGACTCATCAAGAAAAAAAGAGGACCCAAGTAAATAAAATCACAAAAGAAAGATGAGAAATAAATGATACCAAAAATTAAAAGGGTTGTAAGAAAGCATTATGAACAACTATATAACAACAGAGTGGACAAACTAGATGAAATAGATAAATTCCTAGAAACATACAATCTTCCAAAACAAAATCAAGAAGAATCAGAGAATCTGAATAGACAGATTACACCTAGTGAAATTGAAGTAGTGATCAAAAAACTCCTTACAAACAATCACTGGACCGATGGCTTCACACGTGAATTTTGCCAAACATTCCAGTAAAAACTGATACCTCACCTCTCGTTCTCAAAACTATTTCAAAAAATTCAAGAGGAAAGAAAGTTCCCAAGCTCATTTTACCATGCCAGCATTATCCTAATTCCAAAACCAGATAAAGATGTAAATGACAGGCCAATTTCTATGATGAACAGAGATGCTGAAATCCTCAACAAAATATTAGCAAACCAAATACAGCAGCACATAAAAAAGATCACACACCATGATCAATTGAGATTTATTCTAGGAATACAAGATAGGTCAACATTCACTAATCAATAAATGTGATAAAGCACATAAACAAAATGAATTCTATCACACGATTCTATCAATAAATGCAGAAAAAGCATTTGATAAAATCTAACATGCATGTATGATAAAAACTCTCAGCAGCCCTGGCTGGTGTAGCTCAGTGGATTGAGCACAGGCTGCAAACCAAAGGGTTGCCGGTTCGATTCCCAGTCAGGTCACATGCCTGGGTTGCAGGCCAGGTCCCCAGTGGGGGCCACATGAGAGGCAACCACACATTGATGTTTCTCTCCCTCTCTTTCTCCCTCCCTTCCCTTCTGTCTAAAAATAAATAAATAAAATCTTTTAAAAAACACTCTCAGCAAAGTGGGAATAGAAGGAACATACCTAAACATAATAAAGGTCATTATAACAAACATTGCCAGTATCATACTCAATGGGCAAAAACTACAAGCATTCCCCTTAAGATTGGAAACAAGACAAGATGTCCACTTCCACCTCTCTTATCAACGTAGTACTAGAAGACCCAGCCCTAGCAATCAGACAAGAACACATAACAGGCAACACATGTTTATTTCCAGATGACATGATACTGTAGAGAATGCAAGATTCTGCCAAGAACCTACTAGAACTAAAAAATGAATTCAGTGAAGTAGCAGGATACAAAATTAGTATCCAGAAAACTGTTGCATTTTTATATGCCAATAATGAATTAATAGAAAGGGAAATCAAGAAAACAATCTCATTCACATTTGCTTCAAAAAGAATAAAACACCTAGGAATAAATCTAACCAAGGACAGAAAAGACCTGTACTCAGAAAATTGTAAGACACTGAAGAAAAAGAAATTGAAGAAGATACAAGTAAGTGGAATCACAAACCGTGTTCATGGATAGGAGAAATTAACATCATTAAAATGCCCGTACTATAGATCAATGCAAAGAAATCTATAGATCAATGCATTTCTTATCAAGATTCCAATGTTGTATTTCACAGAACTAGAAAAAATATTTCCAAAATTTACATGGAACCACAAAAGGTCCCTCATAGCAACAGTGATCCTGAGAAAGCAGAACAAAGTTGGTAGAATCACACTACCTAATAGCAAACTATACTTATAGTAATCAAAATAGCGTGGTACTGGCAAAAAAAACAGACACATAGATCAATGGAACAGAATAGAGAGCCCAGAAAAAAAACCCACACCTTTATAGTCAATTAATATTTGACAGAAGAAGCAAGCACATATAATGGGCTACAGATAGTTTATTCAATAAATGGTGTTGGGAAAACTGGACAAATATGTACAGAAAAATGAAACTAGACCACTTTCTTACACCATACATAAGAATAAATTCAAAATGGATTAAAGACTTAAATATTAGACCCGAACGCTTAAAAATCCTATAAGAAAAAATCGGCAGTAAAGTCTCAGACATTGCTCAGACGAGTAATTTGTCTGATATACCTCCCTAGGCAAGGGAAAAAAAGAAAAAATAAACAAATGGTACTTCACCAAACTAGTAAGTTTTTGCACAGTGAAGGAGACCATCAACAAAATAAAGAGACAAGCCACAGAATGAGAGAACATATTGGCCAATACATCTCATAAGGGGTTAATATCCAAAATTTATAAAGAATTAGAAAACTCAACACCAAAAAAAAGCAACCCAATTAAAAAATGGGCAAAGGATTATGAATAGATACTTCGGCAAAGAGGACAAACAGATGGCCAATAGACACATGAAAAGATGCTCAACATCACTAATCATCAGAGAAAGGCAAATTAAAACCAGTGAGATACTACCTCATACCTGTCAGAATGGCTATCATCATAAATTAACAAACAACAAGTGCTGATGAGGATGTGGAGAAAAGGGAGGGAATGCAGATTGGTGCGGCCACTGTAGTAATCAGTATGGAGATACTGCAAAAAAATTAAGGGGTCTGCTTTTTGATCCAGATATCTCACTGCTGGGAATATATCCAAAGAAACCCAAAACACTAATTCGAAAGAATATAATTACGCCATGTTCACTGCAGCATTATTTACAATTGCCAAGATATGGAAGCAGCCCAAGTGTCCATCAGTAGATGAGTGGATAAAACAACTATGAGACATTCACACAATGGAGTATTACTTGGCCATAAAAAAAGAAAAATTTTTCCGTTTTTGACAGCCATGGATGGACCTGGAGAACATTATGCTAGGTGAAATAAGCCATCAGAGAAGGACAAATACCATACAATTTGACTATATGTGGAATCTAATGATCAAACTGAAGTAACAAGAAAAATAGAGACAGATGCATAGATAGAGAATAGGATGACAGCTATTGTGATGGGCAGGGAGGTTAGGCAGTTAAGGGACAGAGCAGAAAGGGAAAAGGACTCATGTACATGTACAACTGTGTGGTGATTATAGGGGGAAAGGTGTATAAGGGAGTTAAATGGCAACGGAAGAAATATAATAAAAACACTTTTTAAAAAAGAAAATTGAAAACCACACTAAGAGATGGAGTTTAAATGAGATGTTACTAAACAATGAATGTATTAACAAGATCGAGGAGGATATCAAAAGATACCCAGAGACAGAAATGAAAACACAAGAGCCCATAATCTATGGGACACAGACAAAGCAATTCTAGGAGGAAAATTCATAGTGATTCAGGCCTACCTCAAGAAACAAGAAAAATCTCAAATAAACAATCTAAATTTACACCTAAACGAACCAGAAAAAGAAGAATAAGCAAAGCCCAAAGTGAGTATAGAAGGAAGAAAATACAGATCAAAGTGTAAATCAATGATCTGGAGTCTAAAATAATAATAGAAAAGGTAATGAACTTAAGAGCTGGTCTTTGAAAAGTTAAACAAACAAATTTGACAAACCTTTAGCCTGACTCATCGGAAAAAAAGAAGAGGGACCAAATAAATAAAATCAGAAATAAAAGAGGGGACAAATGACACTAAAACATACAAAAGAATATCAGAAATATTACAAAAAATTATATGGCAACAAATTGGACAACCTGGAAAAAACAGATAAACTACTAGAAACATACAATCTCTCAAGAATGAATCAGGAAGAAACAATATCTGAACAGACTGATATCTACTAACAAAACTGAACCAGTAATCGGAAAATCCCAACAAAGAAAAGTCCTGGATCTGATGCCTCCACAAGTGAATTTAACCAGAGTAAAAGAAGATAATATCTATTGTTCTCAAACTATTCTCAAAATTAAAGAGAAGGGATGGCTCCCAAACTAAGTTTACGAGGCCAGCATTATTACCCTGATACCAAATCTGCTACAGACATTAGAGAAAGAAAATTTTAGGCCACTATTACTGATGAACATGGATGCTAAAATCCTCAACAAAATGTTAGCAAACCAGATCCTGCAATACATTAAAAAGATCATATACCATGATCACGTGGGATTTATTCTTGGGATGCAAGGTTGGTTCAATATCCACAAATCAATGAATGTGATACACCAGATAAACAAAATGAAGAATAGATGCAGAAAAAGCATTTGATAAGTTAGTCTGGCACCCATTTGTGATAAAAAAAACCCTGAGCAAAGTAGGGATAGAGGGAACATACCTCAACATAATGAAGGCCACGTAGGACAAACCCACAGCTAGCATCATATTAAAGTGTAAAAAGCTAAAAACGTTTTTCTTAAGATCAGGAACAAGACAAGAATGTCCATTTTCACCAATTTTATTCAACATGTGTAGGATATGTCTGATATAGGGAGCATTATATGTTTTTTACTTACTATAATTTTATTTTAATTGTGTAAGGGGAGGAAAGCCTATCATCAATAACGAAAGAGCCTTTTTGAATCACTCTGCGAATTTTTTTGGGGGGAGAGGTATTCTGGATTTCAATTTTGATTTGAAATTGAAATTGAAATTTTCCTGGCTGGCGTAGCTCAGTGAATTGAGCGCGGGTTGCGAACCAAAGGGTTGCCGGTTCGATTCCCAGTCAGGGCACATGCCTGGGTTGCAGGCCAGGTCCCCAGGTGGGCCCCGTGAGATGCAACCACACATTGATGTTTCTCCCCATCCCTTTCTCCCTCCATTCCCTTCTGTCTAAAAATAAATAAATAAAATCTTTAAAAACAAAAAAGAAATTGAAATTTTGATTTTACATGTCAGGTATTAGTAACTGAAAGCATTTCCTTTTCCTCTCATCTTAATGGTTCTCCTCTCCCCTATATTTCTTTGTCTGTCCTACACATTACCAAATACTGCAGCCAGATTGACAATCCCATATTTTGGAAGTATGACCTGTTAAAAGACACACACAGCTCTAACTCTCTAGCTGACACAACCCAGCCACTATCAAAGAACTTTCAGGCATCATACTGTCACACATAATTTTACCACCACCCTCCATAATGACATCCATTCTGTTGCATTTTGAAAATGATTTTTATAAGACACCTATGTTCCTATTTAAGTGTCCCAAGAATCAGAGTTTATTATTATTCAGGTGACCTAATTTTAAAAATCACTTCTTACAGTGCAGTAATGATTCCTTGAGTTTTATTCCCCATGATAGCTCTTCCCAGCTTCTGTCATCCTTTGAGATTACTGGTGTTTAAAGTAAAAGGAAGAATGTCTTATAACATGAACCTTTTACTTTAAATCTGATTTTGCCTTTCATTAAAATAAGGGGGGAAAAATAATTATTCTCACTTTCAAACACGTCAGTCTGCTCATGTGTTTCAGATATTTAGCAGAGAGGTAGGATGGCTCTGTCTGCATCAAGTATGTGGTACCTCTATGAGCTTCCACATCCCTTCCCAGAGCAGTCAAACAAGGCAATTAGGAAAAGTGCTCAGTGCTGAACCAGCCACAGTGGTGAGCCCTCTACAACCTGCTGGATGCCACTATGTTGCTATAGCTGTGAAGGAAGGGTCCTGTTTAACCTACAGGGCACAGTGGCATAGAGGTCATTACAACACAATATAGAAGCGAGAAGAGCTCCAGCATTCCTCCTCCAAGGTGAACTTCACACTGAAGCCGTGCGGTAGTTACCTCAGGGGCATGGTAGGAAAGGCACTGGAAGATCCAGTCCATGGCAGGTGAGTACAAGGGAAGGTAGGATGAGAGCTCCACTCCTTGGACCACCAGATGGTTCTGGACTGTATCCCCATGAATCTATAGGAGACAAAATACACACTTAAACAAGGAAGGAAAGTCACATTATAAACAAAGAGCATATAACTCGCAGAATGCATACTTATAAGCATTTGGATGGTCCTGACAGAAATTGCCTAGTTTCTCAGGGTTTTGTTTGTTTGTTTAACTAGAAGAAAGCAGCAAAGTTTCCCATGCCACCAAGCTGAGATGTTCTGGGAATGTGCACTGTGGAAAGAAGTAAAATGATAAAAATGGAGCCAGCAGATGTTAAAAATAAAGTCTGATCAACTGTAGATATTTCCTGTTAACAAATGCGTATTAATCTCTCTCTGATTGCTCAGTACAATCAACACATTTTAACTGCCTGTAACAGATGTTAGTATAATTTTCTAGGGTTTACAATTTTTAAAAAGATTTTATTTTTTTATTTTTAGAGAGTGAAAGGGAGGAAGAAAGAAGGAAACATCAATGTGTGGCTGACATTCACACACCCCCCATTGGGGACCTGGCCTGCAACCCAGGCATGTGCCCTGATTGGGAATCGAACCAGGACCCTTTGGTTCCCAGCCCACGCTCAATCCACTGAGCTACACCAGCCAGGGCTAGGGTTTACGCTTTTAAAGAGCTTTAAGGCAGTCTCAACTTGGAAAAGCAACTGAGTTTTCTGAATTTGTAATCATGTAACTGTTATATCAACTGTTCTGCATTGTTCTCCTACCTGTTTGAATGTAAGAAGGAAGTCAAAAAAGTTCTTATTTAGGCTTTCTTTGAGATGTGGAGCTACTTCCATTCCCACCTGCAGCCAAAAAAGAAAAAGAAGAAAGAAATTACCTTGACTATGGAACAGGCTACAAATAATATATACTGTATGATGCCATTTTGTAAATTGAAAATGTACACACTGATAGATACAGGCTTAGAGAAGACGAAAAAGTTCATTTTTATTATTTTTTGTTTACCTATTTTCTTATTCATCAAGCATACAATTTTCATTTTAAAAAATAGAAGTTATTTTTAATTAAAATAGGGGCATTCGCAGTAATCATCTTTGTAATTTACCAAAGGTAATGAATGTATTTCTGAACATATGACCACAAAAACAAATCTACAGCACTAGGAGCAATGTACTCTCAAGGCTGTGTATACAATTTTCTCTTCCTCTCTGAAAAATGATAAACATACATGGATCATGGTATATGAAAGTGTCAGCTGGGACTTTACTGTTGCATTGTTAAAATAGATGGATTCATTCTTTGCTGGGCAAGCATAGAAGCAGACAAATTTTAATGTATTCTAAGAAAATTTACATAAGATAAGCATGAAGCATAACAATGCTATAATCCACTGGTCTTGTCTTCATTGTTTCAAAAAAAGACTAACACTTCCTACTGAAAGAATTTGCTAATCAGAGAGAAGGTGGCTAGAGGCCTGGGACTGGATAGAAAAGTGAAGATCTGAGCTACAAAGCATCTCAATGTTCCTTAAACTAAGTTCCTCAGATATACCTCAGATACTTGCTGGCTTTAGTGCAAAAACAGCTTTGTAAGCAAAGTTGCTCTTCTAGTGCATGGTTTTTTCCAACAGGAACAGATTTCTGCCACTCACCTCTTTCCTACCCAGAAGCCTGAAGATTATAAATAGTGATGTTTACTATTATCTTCACAGATGGCTATAAAAAATTCCTTTGAGAAGAATTATGCAAGAATCACGGGTTGTTAAATTTTAACGGCACCTCTATGGCTATTAGGGATGTTTCCAAACAAGACGTAGATTAAAAAAAAAAGCACTAACAACAAATGTTACATCCAGTTCTACTGTTTTGATTCTGTTGTCTTCCGTTCCACTCAATCATATCTTAGAAAGGAAGTAATTATCTGTGAGGTGACAACAAAGAAAGGCCTAGTGGACAAGTCATGGAGATGAGCTGAAAGGACAGCGACTCAGAAGAGTAGCTGTTAAACTTTCCTTAAATAAAGTGTTGAGCTCCCTGTACACCCCACCCACTCACTGGTTCTTTCATGGTTTTTTTTTTTTTTTTTTTTTTGTCTGTCCCTTCCCATTTAGCCAAATGAACAGCTTGGAAACCTGCTGGGTCTGCAAGATTTCTACCCAGAGGAGTGAAGATAGTTGTTCAAGATTTTCATCTGTTGCTTTTATCTGCCTGGCATTTGTTCTCAGTTTTTGTCTGTGGAAAATCGAACTTTTCTCTTAAATCAGGTTTGTGGCAGAGTTGGACCCAGCCCAGGGACTGTGTTCCAGGGATGGTCACATGGCCTAGACTGGTCTGTAAGCATATTTCATCCTATAGTCACAGTGATTGGTCCATCAATAAACAAATGACCCATGACAGTATATTGCAAATTAGCCAAGAGACTATGACTGGAACTACTAGGGAAGGGTAACTCTCATTCTGGGGTTCCTACATTGAAAAAACGAAAGTCTGGAGCTGCAGTGGACCACTGTATAAAAAGAGCATGCCTCAGAACGAAGTCAATCCAGAGGAAAGTAGAGCCGAGTGATGATGAAAAGGATGATTCTTGACAATACTCTGAGGCCCCGGATCGAGCCACGACGACATTATTCTCTGACTCTTCAGAGCCAATCTCCCTTTCTGCTTAAAGTAGTACAAACTGGGTTTTGCACTTGAAAACCATAAGATTTCTTACTAATGCACAGACTGTCTTATTCTTTTTGTCAAAAATTTTTAGTGACTACCCAACCAGGAGAATTAAAGCACTGCCTGGACTGACAAAATGATTTCAGCAGATACAATATATTTCATTACCAGTCTTCCTGGGATGGCTCTGCTATCTCACCTTATTGTCACTAAGTTTCAAATGCGGCAGTCAAAGGCACTTTATATGCAACAAGCATTATCTTTTTCCTAACTCACACAGCTTTCTTAAAACTTTAAAACCGAACAGGTTTGCAAGGAATGGGTATTTTTCCTCTTTCTGACTTCATTTTAAAAAACAGAAACATATTCATAAGACAGGAAGTAATTCTAAATCCTTATTGCTCTATGATTCAACTGGTGTTAAGATCAGTTCAAAGCTTTTGCCACAATTTACAAGGGGAAGGGCAGCAGTGTGAGGATGGGTAAACGATGAAGGTATCCTGGCACATTCCCCAGAGGCTCCTGCAGTGTTCTGTGCACAGCGGGCCCAGCAAACATTGCTTCTAACGAAATATTTAAGCTTAAGTATAGTCCAAAGTTGTGCTATTGGAAACATACTCAATATTCCTCTGTGAAAAATTCACCCCAAGTTTCAAGCAGATGGCAATGCATACACACTGTGGCCTGTTACAGAAGTGGAACAGGTTGCCCTGAAATGGAAGGCTTTTTCTTTCATTCTCAGTATCAAGTAGCAGAGCTATGAAAGTGTCCTTCACAAGGATGTCTGCTACTTACTCTGAGGGCAATGACTGATTTAAGACACTTGAGACTAGAGAACTTCTGTCATATGATGGATGTCACATCAAAGAAGTCAATCAAAGGCTACTGTTTCTCACCTCCTGATTTAAAAATATAAATAATTACCAGTGGGGGGTACGGGGATCTATGTAGCTTTGTTCTCAAGGAAGACTAGGGTTCATCAAGACCCTACATAAGAGGCAATAAGTCCTCTTTAAAGCTGAATGATGCTGATGGGAAAGGCAAGGAGTACTCCCACTGAAAGCTGACAGAGGCAAAGGCCCCCATATGATTTAAAGAAAAATAACTGTAAAATGGGTTGTATTTTTCATAAACGAAAAAAAATAGTTTTAAGTAGAAACTTCATGGTGCACTAAAGGAGAAAAAGGCTAAGTGATTGACCATTTGGGCCACCTCGTCCATTAGAGCAGCACCAAAGACAGGCTGCCGCCCCCTCAGCCAGGCTCCACAGACCCTAACGCCTGTCAGGACAGGGAGCACTCCCCGCCGAACAGCCCTCGCCGACTCACACTCGGAGTCAGCTCTTGAATGTGAGGACAGAAAAGCTAATATAACAATCAAATTCAAGACAAAGGAAAAGCATGTTTCAAGTCAATGAAAAGCAACCCATAAGCTCAGAGGCCTCGG
Source organism: Micronycteris hirsuta (assembly GCA_004026765.1). Classification (NCBI taxonomy): domain Eukaryota; kingdom Metazoa; phylum Chordata; class Mammalia; order Chiroptera; family Phyllostomidae; genus Micronycteris; species Micronycteris hirsuta. Next base: position 201,968 of record PVJI01000632.1, read on the forward strand.
GAGCCTCCTTCCCAGCAAGAATGGAGGAACAATTAATTCTGAAAACTAGTTCATTTGTAACAGGATGACCTTAAATGGCCCTAATTAGAGTTATAGCAAGTGGGTCTAGTTTAAAATTAATTTTTAAGAGAAAATCCTACAGCTCTGCTCTCTGTGAAAGAACCACGCTCTAAAATTAGGAGCTAGTAAAGTCTTTCTTTCAAAGACTTACGTCAACATTTAAGGAGGCAGGATACTGCTACATTTGTGAGCACGGGATTTGATGTGACCTACCCGGCATAGATAGGCCCTGGCAAACACTGACACCAGTGGGTCTCCGATCCCTCGAATCATGCGAGTCAGGCGGGGCAAACATTCTGAGATCCCCCTGTTAGAAACAAAAGACGGCAGGCAGCATTACACCCTCCATGAGAGCTCCCTGTACTTTGCTTTTAAAACAAAGACAAAGCCAAACTTCCTAAATTTAGGGGGCAAAAAAAAAATCTGATTTCAGAAACAAACCAAGGTCAAAGTTTCAGAGTTTTCTAAGGCTATGTAATAATTGTCTTTCTCTCACTCACAATTCATTCATTGAATGGTTTCTTTCATTTTACCATTTGTCAGTGCTGTAGTCTAACCTTCGCTCTTTCTGCTTGAGGTCACATTTACTTTACTAATTTAGCAATGTTTGTCCCCCAGTTATTTTCTATGGAATGGGTACTCCCTGATTTTCTCGATATTCTCACCGTTATCTATAGGGGTGGGCAAAAGGAGGTGTATAGTTGTATTAAAATACAATAATTAATAAACAGCAGTATAAGAATAAAAACTGTTTTACATTCTCACAATCATAAACCTCCTTTTGCCCAGCCCTGAATAGTCCTTTGGCACTAACTTACTGTCCTGTGTCCTGCCCTTTCCCATCACCCAACACCTACAACTCCAGGTTGGCATGAGTTTCCCCCATCAATGGGGACTGTGCTGTATGTATTTCTCCTGAGATATGGACCTGACTACCTCTGCCTGGGGCTTTATCCTTCCCCCAATGGTGAGGCAAAATAACTATTTCTTCTGCACCAATGTTTTCCCCACAAACCACCCCAGGCATTCCCAGATCCCAATCAAACACATTTGATACACTAGATTCTAAACCCAATCAGGCTACTTTATGGAGCACCCTGAGTCAGCCATGGCACTGAGGAGTTTATTATCTACATGCCACCCAACAAGACTCAGGGTTTCCCGGCTCTGCAGGAAGAAGATCTGGTTTCCCCAGGCTCTATAAACTACTCTCAATACAATATCTGTAGTGACCCAGGGTAGTCTGGGGTTCAAGAGCAAAGGTTTTGGCTTCTGACATTGTTATCTTCATCACCATCTTAGACAGCAGCAGTAAACAGAGTCTAGGCTACTGCCAGCCAGGTTTGGCTCTCAGTGTGGTGTGCGCAGCTCAGTGGACCCTCCCAGACTTCTTCTTAAGATCTCTCAGAGGAGGAGGCTGAGGGTCAGAGATGCTAAACAACCTGCTCAAGAGCACATGGTTAATAATGGCAGATCCAGGATTCATATCCAACTGAGCTGATCTCCTATGAGCTATTCGATCAACATCTCCTAGCTTGCGTTTATTCAACAGTAAGATGAGGATTAAAATGGTATCTCTACTTCATTAGGTTTTCATGTGGATTAAAAAAGAAAATGCATAGAAAATCTGCTACTAAGTACCCAAAAAATAACAGCTACTATTACACTGCCATTAGTGTGTGTGGGGTGGGAGAGAAACTGATTTTTGGAAGTGCTATGATTCTAGACATTTCAGAAGAAAGAGCCTTACATTTTGGACAGGAACTTGTTACACTTCAGAATGGACGCTTCCACGTAACTACAAAAACATTCCGTTAAGAAAAGACATTTTCCAGAAGGCCTGTTCTCTAGGAGAAAAAAACTAAACTCTTTTTTTTAAACATTTTTTATTGTTGTTCAAGTACAGTTTTCTGCCTTTTCCCAAAAAACCAAACTCTTTTTTTTTTTAAAGATTTTATTTATTTATTTTTAGAGAGAGGAGAAGGGAGGGAGAAAGAGCAATGTATGGTTGCCTCTCACATGGCCCTCACTGGGGACCTGGCCCGCAACCCAGGCATGTGCCCCAACTGGGAATCGAACCGGGACCCTCTGGTTCCCAGCCCACGTTCAGTCCACTGAGCTACACCAGCCGGGCCAAAAAACCAAACTCTTATGAACAGAACTAGGTACGTCTTCAGAAGAGGGAGCCATAATGGCTCTCAATAATCCAGAGAATTAAGTTAGCTACTGGCTTGTGATTTCTACATTTGGCTTTCAAGGTTTTATATCTTTTTAAAATGAAATTCAGAAAATGTTACAAGCTGGCTCATGGTTGCACGCTGAAATCCAAAGTAGGTTTTCAGCCTTTCCAATCAAGACTTACAGGGAAAAAATGAACTTCAGATAACTAAAATTCAATTTGCATACAAGTTGAATTCTCTGTTCTTCAATATTGGCATTGTGTAGAGAAGCTTGACCCTGTTCCTTTTAAATTCCGGGAACCAGAGAAAACACATGAAAATGAAGCATTTATATTGAAAGAATCCATGTGGGAATGCCTCACTGGGAACAAAGCCTGGTATATGGTATCATATTTAAAGTAAAAAACTAGAAAAGTGTTAGAAGAAAGCAAGAGTCCAAGAGCTTTTCTAGAGTGTGGTTGGTCCTGTATTTCCAGGCTGGCAACTGTAACAGGATCGAATTTTCCACAGGAGTTCGGGGCATCCCATCACACGCCTTCTATTAGTAAGCAGGCAACTCTTTTTTACCTCTTTAAAATCCACAGACAATAAAAAAAGGATACAATCTTGGAATGAGTTCCCTGATGGAAGCAATCTTGAAAAACCAATTTAAGCATGTTTCTTTGGCTGTGTCATTTACATTCTCTGGAGAGAAGTCATCTGTAACACAAAAATAATACTCATTAGACTTCCTAATTCTCAGTATCTGTTACATCTGCTTGAGTCCTGGGCTAGTAAAGTGTAGAAAAACAGAAGAAGGGGTGAGGGTGCCTAGTTCTTCTATCCCTTTTCTTCCAAATTTTATTATTAGGAAACAATTGATGATAATGAGAGCTTACACAAGTGCCAGATGCTATTCAGAGTGCTAAATTTAGTCAGTTCACTTAATCCCCACAATAGCCCTCTGAAGTATGTACTTTTATTATCATCTTTTCCAAGGCACGGAGAAATTTAACAACTTGCCCTAGGCACAAAGCAAGCAAATTTAAGAGCTACAATTCAACTCAGGCAGTCTGGCTGTACAACCTACAGTCTTAGCCACTGCTCTAATATAATTCTTGGTGTACCCGCAAGTAACTACAACAATATTGTTGAGAAATCCAGATTCTTTATGAACCTGCAACTGTAACATGAAATGTGTTTGAAATCTCTGTTCGAAATAGCATATGGGCCAGACTTAAAAGTAAATCAAGGTACTCGGGTGAGAAAGCAACCAATATTGGCTCTCAGACTTAAGTCATTTTTGGAAAAACTGCCAGTTTCTCCCATCACCTATTCTCTTCCCCTTCAATGATAGAACTCTCACTTTTCTGCAGGGCAAATGGCCATCCTTGTAGCTAGGTATGGCCATGTGACCAAGTTCTGGTCCCAGGATGTCAACAGAAGTACAGTTTCTAGGAAACAGCTTTAAAAGAAGGGACTTGACCCTCTTCACTCTTTTCTTCCCTCCTGCTGGCTGGAATGAAGGTGTGAAGGCTTGAACCTCCATTAACCATCTCAAACCATGAGAGCAACAAGAGAGAAGTCAGGATCCCGGGCACCATGAGCCAGCTGTCCCACCAGCACTGACCTTCTCCGTTGTTATTTTGAGCTTTCTGGCACTGACACCCAAGCCTAATGTTGAAATACATCTTAATAAGGAATGGAAGTACAGAAAAATGAAAAAACAAAATAAAAAAACAAAACAGAACTTACCAACACCAGGACCCTTTTATTGAACTCTAGAATGGAAATGACTCCTTCTCTATGATTTCTATTAAGATTAGAGCCTGCCTACACCACTGGCTGTGCTTTATTCTTTTAGGATTCAATCAGAAAGGGAAAAGTTAATTATTTTAGAATATAGCAAATGAATGTTGGCTTTTTGGCTCTCATCTTGTTCAGGGAGTCAGTTTTTGCCCCTGATTCTGCTTTATACTACAATAAGGTGACCAAAACTCCTATGGAATCAGCAAAAGATAAACCTTCAGGTACTTCACTAGCAGAGAAAAGTCACTAATACAACTGTTGACATTTTGGAATTGCAATCTCAAGTATTAACCTATGTTTGGATATTCTCACATGTACCATTCATTTCCAAATAATTTTTCCATTTTCAAAGGGAAGGGGAATTACCATCTTCCCTTTTTTGGCTTAAACCTGTGCAGTTAACATTTTTTCAAGTTCCAAGAGATCCAGACAAAAAAATATGAAAAAATTTCTGAAATTCATTTGCCAATGTTATCTTGCAGAAAATGGAAGAAGTGGGGTTAATTTCCCTTCACATGACTGAATTATGTGACTTGAAACCCCAAAGCAAAAATAAGTCTCTGTCTTCTAATAAAATCCTTTCCAGTCACAGGAGAGGAGATTCAGCGAAGGATGCACATACTGACTACAAGCTATATAATAATCGGCATTGTCAGCTCAAGAAAAAATTTAGGTAAAGTTTTAAGACTTTAAAATACTACAGCCAGTTAAATATTATATTCCTTTACCTTACTGCTCAAAACAAATGTTTTGAGAACCAACTGAAGGTAGTGCTCTAGGCTCTGGAGAGATAACAGTACATAAGACAGACCCTGTCCTCTTGAAGCTTACATTCCAGTGGGGAAGAAACATAATAAACAGGGAAAAGAATAAGCAAGCAAACAAGGAAATATCCAATAGCAGTCAATATGATAAAAGATATAAAACTAGGTACTGGACAAAAGGCTGACTTCAGTAGAGGGTCGGTCGGAGCCATTAGATAGGGTGGTCAGAGAAGGCTCCTGCCGAGACGGCATTTGAACTGAGCCCTGAATGACAAAAAGGAGACATCCACAATTCGATCTGGAAGACAGATATTTGCAGGAAGAAGAAACAGCAAGTGCAAAGGTCCTGAAGTAGCTATGACTGCTGATGCGGACAAACAACAGGAAATCAAGCCAATGTGGCAAGCAAGGAGAGCAGGCACCACAAGCCAGATCAAATAGGGCTGCAGCCTTGAGGAAGAGTTCGAGAGTTTCTCTAAGTGTAATGAAAGCTCCCTGAGGAATTCTGAGCAGACGGATGACATGACATAATTTATACTTTGGCACTTAGGCTGCTACATGGAGAATGAATTCAGAATTTGGAATTTAATTCAGAAGGGGCTTTGATGTAACAAATGGCAGAGATTTTTCCATCGGGTTCCCATTTAATTTTCTCATGGTACTTCTTTTACTAACCCTGACCTTCTGTGGCTATTTTAGGAGGAGGGAGGAGGCCAATGAGTCAAGTACACTGTCACTTGCCAAGTCTCTACAGTAGCAGTGAGAGTTTTCTTTATATCACAGCGCTTATAGGAATGCAGTGTCATCTTAGCAGGTGCAGAAAGAAGGCCGTATCAGTCAAGGGCCCTGCTTATCCAGACGCAGACCACATCAGCCAGGAGGGAAACTGAAGACGGCTGATGACAAAAACCACAACACAATAAACTTAAGTTATTTCTGCCAAGATGAAAATAAAATTATAGAGTAGATGGTCTCTCCACACATATGCTGGATTAAGAGCTATTGGGAAAAACATTACTATACCAAGTAGTATATCCTTTCTATGAACCCAAAGGATGCTGGTATCTTTCTAAACTCCTACGAGCTATGCCTTAGTTAAACCTCCTAAAAATAAAGGTTCAGAAATTAAAGTCACCAGTCAGAACTTGATTCAAGTGGAAAAAATGAGTAATGCCACCAGATTCCTCTCTAAACTTCACTTCCTCAAGCAGAATTCTGCACAGTAGATTTTAAAAGTTTTATTCATAATTATTGTGAATACTCAGCCCAGAGATTACAAACATTTTAGAGAAAGGTCTGCCCCTATCCCTTTCAAGTTCTTGGGACCAGAAAACACATGCAGATGAAGATTTTAACTAAGGAGGGGAGGGTGAAGAAATTATTTTCAAGAAAACAAAAGCCTGAATGCATCGCTCAAGGTACTAAAAAAATTTATCTCAGGGAGGAAGAATTTTAGCGATAAAAGTGTTAATTAATAACTTTAGACAAGAGCTGGAAGTAAATATGAAAATCTCCTTTTATGTTTAACTTTTAGGTAACTAGTAAGTTATTAGTAATTTTGTCTTACTTGGCTTTAAAATGTTGTTTGTATAGTTAGTAAAAATTGGGAGGAAAGAAAATTATTACAGTAGATGCAAACTCAAATGCTTCTGGGGGGTTAGGCAGGTAATATATTTTTAAGCAGTGAGGTACACAACAATAGGAAGTAGTAGAACCTATATCAAAAAAAACATTTTAAAAATACTGTTGTAGCCAAGGAAAATACCTATTTGGGTTTAACTCTGCCGGCAGGCTGAGAGTAACTACTGCTGGCATTGCACATGGAGAACAAGCTGGCAGGTATAAAATAAAAGCACCTGGATCGGTCCAATCTTTAAGCTAACAGAGAAGGCCTTTCCACTCAGGAGGTCCATGCCTACCTTCCCAGGCTCACAGCCTCCCAACCTTGAGACACCTAGAACATGGGAGGGACTGTTAACACAGGGTATGCAGGTAGCTTTTATCGCAAGCTAACAGGTGAAGCGGGCCATTTTTGCTAATGTTTTGTGCAAATGGCAACATTCAGTAAAATTACGATAACTTTAGTTTTACATATTTTTTTCAATGAAACTTTTTGTGATTTACTATAAAATGTATACTGAATTATTTTTCTTACATTTTAAACAGACAAATACTGGAAAACTCACTGGAAACTGAAATAAAAGTAATAAAATATGTAAAAATTCCGATTTATTGAAAATATTTTGAAAAAAGTACGTAAAATGTGTAAAAAAAGAAAGAATGAAGTTTTCTTTCTTAAACTTCATTGTAAAAAAGAAGAATCAAGTTTTAGTAGTGTTTTTTGTTGTGTTGATCATATGTAAAAAAAGAAAGAATGAAGTTTTAGTAGTGTTTTTTTGTGTGATAATCGTTAAAACATACATACATAATTCACCATTGTCTGTGTTAAAGAGACCCAAATTTTGTCCTTTGGAATTCATGTATCTGCATGTTAGCATCCCTTTAGAGAAATAAAAAAGTATAAAAATAGGCCCTGGCTGGTGTAGCTCAGTGGATTGAGCGCAGGCTGGGAACCAAGAGGTCCCGGTTAGATTCCCAGTCAGGGCACATGCCTGGGTTGCGGGCCAGGTCCCTGTGAGGGCCATGTGAGAGGCAACCATACATTGCTGTTTCTCTCCCTCTCTTTCTCCCTCCCTTCCCCCTCTCTAAAAATAAAATAAAATCTTAAAAAAAAAAGTATAAAAATAAACATTTTTATCCGTTACCCGCATTCTACCGCTAGTCTACAAAACACGTATTTATACGTGTCCCGCACTCCACCACCAGTCAACGTAAAGTGTATAAATACGTTTCCTGCATACCATGTGTTAAAAACATAAGATGCGATGTGGTGGCAGGGAGGATCTAGAACAGTGCTGTCCAACAGAAATACCATGTAAGCCCATTCCAAAAGGTAAATCAAAGCAGGGGAAATATATAGTTGATTAACCCAACTTATCCAAAATACCATTTCAATGTATAGTCAATATTAAAAGAATTATTAGTGAGATACTTTATAGTCTTTTATTTGTATTAAGTATCAGTATCTGAAATCCACTGTATTTTTTAATATTCATAGCACATCTCAGTTTGGACTGGCCAGATATCAAGTGCTCAAGAGTCCCATGTGACCAGTGCCTGCAGGTCCAACACCTTAGCAACGTGGCAGCAAGGCTATGGGCAAATTCCCTGAGTACGTTGCACTGGGTCTGCCCAATTATAATGAGACAAGATGATTTCTTAGAGCTCTTCTAGCCCTAAAGGTCTATAGGTTCTGCCTCTTTCTGAGAAATAAGTATATCAAACAGTTTAAAAAATATATAGATACATAGATGGATAAAAGAAATAAAGAATGGATAAATGAATAAAATGAATGAAGAGGTCAAATTATGAGTTACTATTGCTAATGTCATCATCTGGTTAGGAGCAGGAGGCGGTAAAGTGAAGGAGAAACAAACTTACTCTAATGTGTATGGATTAGAATGTTTACTCACAGCAGTCTAGGAACTTGAAAAGAGAGATAAAAGGAAAAAGGAGTTGGTGTGCGTTCCATGTAACTAGACACATCATCACCATTTATATGACAAAAGAAATTCATGGAACGCAGATTGATGCAGCCACTGTGAAAAGCGGTATGGAGATACCTCAAAACATAAAAAATGTATCTGCCTTTGGATGCAGCAATCCTTCTTTCAAGAATATATCTGAAGGAACCCAAAACACTAATTCAGAAGAATATAAGCATCCCTATGTTCATTGCACCATTGTTTACAATCACCGCGATATGGAAACAGCCCAAGTTTTCACCAATAGAGGAATGGATAAAACAACTGCTGGACATTTACATAATGGAATACTACTCAGTAAAAAAGAAAAGAAAATTCTACCCTTTGCAACAGTATGGACAGACCTAGAGAACATTATGCTAAGTGAAATAAGCCAATCAGAGAAATACAAATACCATATGATTTCACTCATATTTGGAATCTAATGAGCAAACTGAACTAACATGGAAAATGGGGACAGACTCCTAGACAGAGAGGATGACAACTAGAGGGGAAGAGGTTATAAGGTGAAGGGATTGTGCAAAAAGGAAAAGGACTCATCGACATGGACAAGTACGGTGATCACTGGGGGAAGAGGGTATAAGGGAACTAAATGTTAATGAAAAAAACAATAAAAATTAAATTTAAAAAAAAAAAGAAAGAAATTCATAATATACTCCTGTTATAACCTCATGAGAATTTAAAACTGATTAGCAATAAGCTTAATGCAAACATCACCTCGGGAAAGACTGTAGAAGCAAAGCATCTGTTATTGATTTATTTGATGGATTTTTTAAAGCAATCTGCTTCTTAGGAAAAATATTAAAATGTCAAGCAGCAGAGGAATTTAAGTTGATGTGAACATTCAGATGAATCTAAATGCAACACCTTTTCATTCCTGCACATTCAAATCATTTGCCCAAATTCCTGGCTAGGCTGTTTGAAAACCTTCTGATGTTATTAGAAGACAGATGATCAAAAATCTGTAAAGATGTTTCTTTTACTTTTAGCAAACCAAAAATAAAAAGTTTTATCAGGTCTCTATAATTATACCCTGATTTCAAATAAACTGAATCCTGACTCGAGAAAGAATAAAACCCTTGCAATAACTATGACATTACCTGGTAAGACGCGGTCACCCACACACATGGAAAAGATGCGGTCATACACGAGATTTCCTGGGGAGGAAAAGATAAGTATCATGCTCTTCAGAAGTAAACGCTAAATAAATCTTTGTTAACCGGGGACACAGATATCTCCCAGATAAACTTTAACTTGTGGTAATATGCTGCCACCTATAGGACAAATTTTAAGCCACGTTTCTTTGTTTTCGTTTTTTAATAATTACTTTATTGTTTTTCAATTACAGTTGTCTGCATCCTCTCCCCTCCCCTCCCCCCAACCGCTCCAACCCCACTTCCCTTCCCTGCCTCCCTCCTCCCCCTTGGTTCTGTCCATGTGTCCTCCATAGTGGTTCCTGAAAACCCTTCTCCCCACTGTCCCCTCCCTGTTCCCCTCTGGCCACTGTCAGACTGTTGTTAATTTCAATGTCTCTGGTTATGTTTTGCTTGCTTTTTGCTTTTGTTGATTATGTTCCAGTTAAAGGTGAGATCATATGGTATTTGTCCCTCACCGCCTGGCCTACTTCACTTAGCATAATGCTCTCCAGTTCCCTTTACTTTCTGTGAGAGGCAGGTAAGTGTTCACTCTCCTCTGAGTCTTAACTGGAATATATGGTCAAAGCAGCCTCAGATACTTCCATTCACTCAACAGAGAATGGAGTACATTATACTCTAGATGGGAGGTTGCATATGTTCAGCCTATAGGCTAAATCCAGCCATGATCAATTTTGTTTGGCCCATTACATGATGGCCCACCAAGTGTTTTAATATTTTTTTTTAATTAGCTACCAACATGTAATAATGGGGAGAATTCACATGAAAACCCAGATTTCTGCTTCTTCATATACAATGTGCCAAAAACAGGCCCATATCCCTATAGGATAAAAATCAGCTAGAACCGAGTAGCTTCCTTAAAATGGCTTACAGACTAACCAGTTTGCCAGTCTCCCACTCCCTACTGTCTCTCATCACCAGCCTGCTTCACTCACTCAAGTGATCTGACTGGTGCCCAGAAGCAGTTGTGTACACTGACATATCCCCAGTACCCAGAATGCTGCCTAGCATACAGTTGCAAATACTCAATTCTGCTATTATAGCTCAGAAGCCACCAAAGACAGTGTGTAAACAAATGGATGTTTGTGTTCCAATAAAACTTTATTTACAAAACCAAGGGGGCAGTCTGAACTTGGTCTATAGACCAACCCCTAACCTAGCACAAAAAGCTTTGTGTATTCCATGCATGGTATTTAGAAAATGCTGTCAATATTCAAGGGATCAAATTTAGTTCTATTCATTTTCTCCACCCTCCCAAATCACCTTTATCATCAAAAGTATTTCCCTGTGTCATGTGTTTCTCTATTCTCTCGTAACTCCATCATTCAAGGCAGTAAAGAACCACATACCTTATCCACGGATAGAAAAAGAGCCAGGAAAGTTATAAGGAGTATTTTTGGTCAAAGAGCAGGAGATAAAATGAAATCATCAAGCAATGATCAATAATAGGATTACAGTCAAGAAGCCAGCCAAGCTAAGAGGAGCCATTTGGGTTCTTTTTCCAATGTAGACTACTTACACTACATTAACCTAAAGACCCCTGCTGAAAATGCACATTCCTGGGGACCAGCTCAGAGCGTGTGAAAAAGAATATTTTAGGTGGTGAGGACTAGGAATATGAATTTTGAGTAATCTGGCTAAGGAATTTTTATATACACACAAGTTATGAGAACCAGTTATTCAGGCAGGAAATATTTTTAATTTTTTTAAATATATTTTGTTGTTTTATCTTTATTTTTTAATTGTTTTAAAGATTTTATTTAATTTTAGAGAGAGGGGAAGGGAAGGAGAAAGACAGGGAGAGAAACATCAGTGTGTAGTAGCCCCTCACACACCCCATACTGGGGCCCTGGCCTGCCACCCAAGCACGTGCCCTGACTAGGAATTCAATCGGCGACCCTTTGGTTCGCAGGCCCATGCTCAATCCACTGAGCAATACCAGCCAGGGCAATATATTTTATTGATTATGCAATTACAGTTCTCCCATTTTTTTCTCCCATTTATTCCCCTCAACCCTGCATCTCCATTCCCACTAGAATTCCCCCCCTTAATTCTAGTGGGATTGTACTGATCGTACATAAGTACTTTGGCTTCTCTATTTCCAATATTATTCTTAATCTCCCTATCTATTTTGTACCTACCTTTTATGCTTCTTATTCCCTGTACCTTTTCCACCATTCTCCCTTCTCTCTGTCCCCACTGATAACCCTTCATGTGATCTCCATTTCTGTGATTCTGTTCCTCTTACAGTTGTTTGCAGAGCTGGTTGTTTTTAAGTTCAGTTGTTGATAGTTGTGAGTTTGTTGTCATTTTATTGTTCATATTTTTGATCATCTTCTTTTTCTTGGATAAGTCCCTTTAACATTTCATGTAATAAGGGCTTGGTGATGATGAACTCTAACTTGACCTTATCTGGGAAGCACTTTATCTACCCTTCCATTCTAAATGATAGCTTTGCTGGATAGAGTAATCTTGGATGTAGGTCGTTGCCTTTCATGACTTTGAATACTTCTTTTCAGCCCCTTCTTGCCTGCAAGATTTCCTTTGAGAAATCAGCTGAAAACTCCTTTGTAGGTAACTGTCCCCTTTTCTCTTGCTGCTTTTAAGACACTCTCCTTATCTTTAATGTTGGGTAACTTAAAGATGATGTGCCTTGGTGTGTGCTTCCTTGGGTCCAACTTCTTTGGGACTCTAGGAGCTTCTTGGGCTTCCTGGAAGTCTATTTCCTTTGCCAGATTGGGGAAGTTCTCCATTATTTTTTCAAATAAGTCTTCAATTTCTTGCTCTTCCTCTTCTCCTTCCGGCACCATGATTCAGATATTGGAAGGTATAAAGATGTCCCGGAGGTTCCTAAGCCTCTCCTCAATTTTCTGAATTCTTGTTTCTTCATTCTGTTCTGGTTGAATGTTTATTTCTTCCTTCTACACCAAGTCGTTGATTGGAGTCCTGGTTTCCTTCCCATCACTGTTGGTTCCCTGTACATTTTCCTTTATTTCACTTTGCACAAAGCCTTCACTTCTTCTTCTATTTTGCGACCATACTCAACCATTTCCATCAGCATCCTGATTACCAGTGTTTTGAAGTCTGTATCTGATACACTGGCTATCTCTCTATCGCTGAGTTCTATTTTTGGAGCTTTGATCTGTACATTCATTTGGGCCATATTTTTTTGTCTCTGTGCACCTGTTACATAGTAAGGGGTGGAGCCTTAGGTATTCACCAGGGCGAGGCAACCCATATAGCTGCACTGAGATACTGTATGTAGGAGAGGGTCTGAGAGAGAACAATGCCACTTGCTCGGCTCTGGCTGGCTTTCATCACTTCTCCCACTACCCACAGGCAAATCTGGCCTTTCTGGTGCTGATTCATGGATGGGTGGGTTTGTGTATGATCCAGGATCCTTTGGGTCTCTGCAACAAACTCTCTTGTGAGGCTGGGAGTTTCTCGTGCCACTGAAACCCCAACAGATTTTTACTGCCAAAGGTTTTGAGGCTTTATTTTCCCGGGCTGGAACCCTGGGTTGCACAGTCTGTCTCGCTCCCGTTGTTCCTCCTGGTTTACCCACACACAAATGTGGGACCACCCCCTCTGCCAGCAGCTGCCTTACTGGGTCCACCAGCCACTGCTTCACCTGCCCTGTCCTCCAGCCACTACCTTACCGCACCTCCTATCCGCTCCAGTTGCCCGTCTCTACCCTTCCTACCAGTCTGGGTGAATGTTTATTCTTTAACTTCTTGTTGTCGGACTTCCATACAGTTTGATTTTCTGGAAGTTCTCGTTATTTATTGTTTTTAAATATGTTGCTGTCCTTCTTTTGGTTGTACAAAGAGGCAAAGTGTATCTACCTATGCCTCCATGTTGGCCGGAAGTGCCATTTTTAATTTTAAAACTTACCTTGGATACGGCAATCTCTGAAAACATCAACAAGCCTTCTTCTTCCTTCTAAAGCAGTGGTTCTCAAACTTGCCCAAATATTCAGAGTACCTGGGGCACTTGAAAATATGCTGATGCCTGTGTCCATCCTCAGAGGATTTTATATAAATGGTCTGGGGTAAAGCATTATGATTGGGAATTTTATTAAGGCTCCCCAGGTATGCAGCCAAGTATGAAAGCCACTGTTCCAAACCATTGCTTCACTTTACATGTTCCCAGGAAGCCTCAGAGAACACACTCCAGGTCTCAAAACAACCTGCCTTTGTCCTCCTGGCAGGAAATATTTGGTTACCTGTGGTCATGGGCTCCCCATGGCAGTCTCTTCTGGTGCAGTAAAAGGCTGCCTCTGTGACAACCACAGAACCAGGCACTGGGACTGCCTATTTTACCTTGGGACATCACAGTGAGCCACAGTGGGCAGCTGCCTAAATTCTCATCTCCTAGGGCACACAGACCAGCCTTAAGAGCATGAAATGCCTTTACTTCCTTCACAAAAAAACTTGCTACCTCTCTAAGACCAAAAACTATTTTTATATTTAATCTCGATACTCTAAAGGGATTTTAGCAGCAAAATCACTTTGGCCAAACAAGTTTGGTGGTTTTTTTTTTCCTTTATTAAGCCAGTGGACAACTACTTTGAGAAATAACACCTGATCCTAGATTTATCTCCTTTCTTGATCCATTTTCTAATAAACCAAAAACACTAAAAAATCTAAATAATGACAATAATACTAGCTAACATTTTCTGAACACTTACTTTGTGTCAAGCACTGTTCAAAGTTGTTTACACTGATCCTGACAGCAAGCAATTACAAAAGGAAAAACATTATATGCATTCTTTCATCTAATTCTTTCCGGAAAACCCACGAGGCAGGGGTCTATCACACCCACTTTATAGGGAAAGAAACCAAGGCTTATACCTTTGGAGACGAGGCAAGGAATGCAACCAGATTCCAGCCCAGCTACATGTTCAGGGCCTCTGTGAAATCCCAGTGAGAGCCCTCCTTGTGCCTTCATGCTGCAGATGCCTAGGCTGTGCCCCATATCCCCACCCAGCACAATTCTCCAGCCCCAACTAGTCGTGTCCACCACCACAAAACACCTCCCCTGTATTGCAAAGCACCTCCTTGGGGAACAGATGCACAAGATGGACTTCAGCACTCCAAGTCCCCATCCAAACAAGGAAGAGTCCACCCATTTTTTAACAGGTAAAAACAGCTCAGTAGCCCCGGCTAGTGTAGCTCAGTGGATTGAGTGCAGGCTGGGAACCAAAGGGTCCTGGTTCAATTCCCAGTCAGGGCACATGCCTGGGTTGCAGGCCAGGTCCCCAGTGAGGACCACGTGAGACACAACCATACATGCTGTTTCTCTCCGTCTATGTCTCCCTCCCTTCCCCTCTCTCTAAATATAAATAAAATCTTTAAAAAAAAAAACAGCTCAGTAGCCACAAAGCAAAAGAGAGTCTCCTTGAGCACCTGAAGGCTCAGGCTGTCCCATCATCCTGAGAAATAACATTCACCAAAGAACCAGACATCGGCACCACTGGGAACATCATTGGAAGTGGAGCAGAAAGAGAAAAGTGCTGAAGACAGGTACTTGTTTGAATGTTCGATTTCAAATGGGGAAACCATTCCCATGGTTCAAAATTCCCAACGGTAGCGGAAGGTGTTGACCAAAGTTTCTCTCTCAGCCTATCCCAATCACCTCACTGTTCCCTCTAAACGGGTGCACTTTTATTTATTTCTTGGGTATCCTTCTGATACTTCTTTAGGTAAATACAAGGGAATATGCATAAAAACAGAACATTCTCTATAGCTGTTCTGCATCTTAATGTTTTCACATGATGATACAGCCTGGAGATCTTTCCAACTCACAGTGCAGAGCATACCCTCAGTCTCAGAGGTCTCCTACTTCTCCAATGTACAGACATCCCCTACTGATGGCCACCTGGGTTGTTTCCAGTCTTCTGTTGCTATACACTGGGATGAATTCCCAGAGGTGAAATTGATATTTGTAATTTTCACAGAGAGCAAAATTTCCTCATGAGCCAAGTACAACAAAAATAAAATGGGTAGTTTGACTGCAAAGAGAACTTACTACCCTTGTGACCTTGGGCTACCTACTTCTCTGTGCCTCAGATTCTTCATCTGTGAAATGGGGTAATTCCTGACCCTACCTCACAGGGATCTTGTAAAGACAATGTGACTTAGAGTTTCTAAAGCACCTAAAAAAATGAGTCAGGCCAAAGGACATTATTTGTTAAGGGTTTATCACCACCAGTACTGTCAACTTCTAGTCCACCTATGGCAGCAGGCATCTGTACTACATCCGGCTTGTTGAGGTCTGGGACTGGAGTATCGCCAGCAGAGGCTGGCAGGATGGCAGCCCAAAATTCTCACAAGGTCAATGTTTGAAGCTGACCAGGCTTACCAGTTAGAAACTGGATCTCACTGGCATCCCTGAACTTATCTAACAAGGATGCTGACTCATGCAAAAGAAACTTGCAGGAGGCCAGTGAGGGGAACCAGAAGGCCAACGTGTTAATTCACCATGAGAAACAGAACTGTCAGGAAGACCAGGCACAACCACCGACTTGTCTCCCTGGCTAATGTCCTTACTCTGTGAAGACAATTGTGTATCAGGACAAGTGGGAGCCCAAGAAGAGTATGACTTGATATTTACTGAGAGAACCTAATGCACCCACACATTCTGGATCATTACCCCCATCTCTGCCACCATGCTGGGTCCACACCACCCCCATTTTCTAGCTGAAGTACTACAATGGCCTCCTCACTGGGCTCCCCACCCTTGCTCTACAGTCTAGTCTCAACACAGCAGCCAGAGGGAACTCAACAGAACTCAAGCGGATGGCACTCCTGCTCTGTTTAACATTCCTGTAGCTCCTCATTTTCTCAAGTTCAAAGCTCAAGTCCTTCCAATGGCCTCCAAGGCCCACCTGGATCTCTGGCCATGTTAGCTCCTGCTCTTCCTTGTTGTTCACCTTACTCCAGCCACCCTGGCGTCTCAGCTCTTCAAAACTGCCAGCCATGCTCCCACCCCAGGATCTTTACACCAGCTGTTCCTTAGCATAACCTGGCCTTGCACTCCCATCCCCATAGAACATGTGGTTCCTCTCTCCCCTCCTTCAACTATTTACCCACATATCAATTTTTTTTAGTGAGGACTTTTCCCACCACCCTACTTAAAAGTATAGCCTCCCCGCCCCTTGCCCATTCCCTCATTCCCCTAACCCTATTCTCATTTTTTTACTCCACAGCACTGACCGCCATGTACTATACAGCTGGGTTTACTTATTTGTTCTGTAAATCCTCTTTTATTGGCACATAAGCCCACAAAGGCAGGGATTTCTGTCTCTGATTTGCTGAAACATACTTAGTGCCCAGCAGTGCCCAACACCACCTCTCTGGGTCATCTGAACCTGACAAATCCTGCTTTTTTGCTGGGGCATCACTTCTTGCAGGCCAATTAGCTTCCATTCCCCTTTCTTCAGGCAACAGCCTAATCCAGGCCTGAATAATCTGCACATTTCATTTCCCCAGATAACACAAACTGCTCAGGAAATGACATGTGATCCAACCCAAGCCAATGAGATGGAATTCTGGGACTTTCGTTGGAATTTTATTTGCTTGGAATTTTTGGAATTTTGTTAGACTTTATTTGCTTAGAAAAATAAAGTTCTTTCCTTGTCCTAGGACTACTAGCAGTTAACAGAAGTGAGGGCACCTTGTAGAGTTTGAGAATGAAGCCAACTCAAGGAAAAGTAAAGAAAAAGTCATGATCCTGAAGACAATGTTTGAGTTCCTAAATCCAGCTGAACCTCAAGCTAGAAACTACCTCTGGATTTTTCAAATTAAGCCAATAAATACCCCTTTTGCCAAGATCAGTATGAGTCAGGTTTTCTATCACTTGTTATAGCTAATACATTCAGGTTCCTCGTCTGCTGTAAATTAAATGGGTCTCACTGAAATTTGTTTTCTGATACATTCAATCTTTTGATGGGTTATAAACAAGACTTGCAGGGCTGGGAGCCCACTAGTCCTTCCTTGGTAAGGCAGTGAATGTCTCTGTTCTGACTGTCTACGTGTTCAGCTCTCAGAAGGCAGCTGTTTGCTAGATCTTGTGGGGCACCTCATTGCTCAACATCATGTATCGCTTAAAAGGCTGCATGGTTTGGGCAAACTGCTAATGGCATAATGCTCTGGACACTAACCATTGCCAAGTAGCACAGGTCTCCTGTTTCTGCAGAGGGGATTCAGGTCATTCTCTTTAGTCCAGACCTGTCTGCTGGCCTCCCACAAAACATTCTGCCTGAGGGATGGCACACGGGACAAGGAACAGCCACAGTAATATGAGAAAAGCTCGTAAGTGCTGCAGCCATCATTCAGATGCAAGAGGACTGTGACCTGGACTAAGGTTTTTCTCTGAAGACAGAAAAAATGGAATACTGGAGAGATTTAGGAAGCTGAATTGAAGAACTTAGGACTGGATGTGGGGCACAGGAGAGAAGACTCTCATTTCAGCTTGGGCAACAAGATACATAGTGCTGCCATTTCCCCAGACAGAAATCCACTGAAGACCGAGAAAAGGCTAGGAAGAAATTCCGAGTTCAATTCCAACAAAGTGAGTTCCAGACTTCATAAGATGGCAATGGACTGCCACTGATCTAGACAGGATGTGTACTGGTCCCACTTCCCTAACTTTCTTTAGTAGCCTATCTATCAGAAGGTTAGAAAACACACCATTTAAAATTCTTTCAATAACAGTACTCTTGTTATAAATAGCAGGAGTTGGCGGGGGATGTCTCCCTCATGATTTGCCTATACTTAAACCATAAAAGAACCTAATTTAAAGCAACTCCACCACCCAACTTCTGGCAAAAAAAATATGTTTCCTAGATCTAAAATGAACATGACTAGTACTTAGTACTTACCAAATGTATCAAGTATATCAGTGATGAGGACAAACTTGCTTGGGTAGAACTGAATAACACTTGTGTCTGAAAGAAGCTTTGAACACTAAGAAAGAGAAGAGAAAAGAATATTCATTCTGTTGTGTCTCACTTGGCTGGAACACTCCAGGCCTGGAAAATTAACAATTTCTACAAACAAGTGCAGGTGTTTACCACGTGCCAAGCCCTTGCTAGACATTGGAAATACAATGATAAGCAAAACCACTGTGTTTCTGATGATGACAGTGAGACTCTGCTCACAAAAGAGCCTCTTAAGGAAAGACACTACCACCTTCGTCCAGGAAAATCCAAGGACTGAGGGATCTCATCCAAAAGGGTCTCTGCTCATATACCAAACTAGGGTCAGCACTCGAGGTGAGTAAAGGAAGTCAATGACACCTCTCCTATAAATATCTTTGCAGATGATTCCTATCTTTGTTCCAGCTGCTTTTCAGCATGGCTACCTCTGGCTTATTCCAGGATGGTCTCAATTCTTAAACATTCTTTTCTGTGAAATAACCCCATAAGTAAATTTCCAGGATTCCTTAAAACTAGCATCTACCATTTACACTCACTCCCAAATATCTCTCTAAAAGAAACATGACAAGCTTCAGCGAGCTCATGTTTCCCTGGATTATGGTCTTCAACACTGCAATCATCTGGGTTCCACAGGGACTTGCTCAATCTCCACGCTATCACTTGAGCCAGGGGAGCACTGACATGTTCAGGACTCTTAACAGAAACCTGCAGTCACACAACTTGGCCTTAAATGCCTGATATTAAGTTATCACTTATGCCCTGGCTGATGTGGCTCAGCGGATTGAACACTGGCCTGAGAACCAAAAGGTCACAGGTTCGATTCCCAGTCAGGGTGTATGCCTGGGTTGCAGGCCAGGTCCCCAGTTGGAGGCACGGAAGAGGCAACTGTACCTCTCACACATCCATGTTTCTCTCCCTTTCTTCATCCCCTCCCATCTCTCTAAAAATAAAAAAATTAAACAAAAGTCATCATTTATAATCAGAAACAAAACAAAAAGTGATTTCTACTTTAAAGAACTAAATGTAATGCTCTGAAGTCTTTACAAATTCAAAAGTCAGCATAAAGAACTAAAGAATGTTGCCCTATTTTATTATTCCAATGGTTAACCCTCAGAGAAAAAAATGTCACTTAAAAATATTTGGGCATTTAATATGCATTTCCAACCTGCAGAGAATGGTTACAAGTTCATCCTATCAAGAAGTAAGTTGTCATGCCCTGGCTGATGTGGATCAGTGGATTGAGTATTGGGCTGCAAACCAAAGGGTCACTGGTTCGATTCCCAGTCAGGGCACATGCCTGGGTTGTGGGCCAGGTCCCCAGTAGGGGGCACACGAGAGGCAACCACACATTGATATTTCTCTCCCTCTCTTTCTCCCATCCTTCCCCTCTGTCTAAAAATAAATAAATAAGACCTTTAAAAAAAAGAAGTTGACATCTGTTGTCACTTTGTTACCCAATATCTAAATTGTTAGATTCACCAAGTTTCTCCTAGCGCTACATGCTTAAAGGTAAGTAATATGTCTAATTTGTAAAACATCCTCGTATAGCCCAAATATTACTTGGGGGAGGGGGCAGAGGGAAATGTAAGCTGTTAAAACAATGGTGTTGACACTAAACATGGCATTTGCAGAATTCTATTTTCTGATGCCTTGCTTTGTGTTTTATCGTATGTCCTTTGTGAGCATTTACCCCATGAAACAATTACCAACTTAAACAATTACCCCATGAAATTTCAGGGCTTGGAAAATACAAACAACTCTGAGTCTTAGAGACTGCTTATAACATACAGCTCTCGGTTGCTAGGGATGTCACATCTCCCAAGCTCTTACCCAGAGGCCTCACAGATGAATTGCTGCCCACTCGGGAGGTGAGAGAAAGAGAATTCAAACAGAAGATTTCAAATTAAACACAGCTGGGGCTTCCCAACATCTGTGCATTGATTTCTCTCTTAACCTGGTGTCACAAAACATATATTTTATAAAAGATAACAGGAAGCAGAGCTTTTTTTAAATCCAAAGTTAAAGTCATAATAATGTTATGAATTGAAGATACCTTTTAAATCACAATTTTGAAGATTCCACAAGATTGATCCTGATAAAGCTGGTTTGGGGTGTTAGTGTGGACTCAGGAAATTTTAAAGCTCCCACCTGATTCTAACATCCTGCTGAGGCTGAGAACCACCGTTACAAACATTACCTGAAGTACTAATAAATTACTCTGCCTGAAATACTTGCTATCAAATTTATTAACATTGCTAGAAAAATATTAAAAAGGTGTTTTCCATTTGTTTCCAATTAGCAACACTCTAATCTAAAGGAACACTAGGAGTTTCTAATTATCAGAATTTTTTAAAAATTGATTAACCAAAGCAAATGGAGGAACCAGACTAAATGATCAGAGAACAATTAATTACTACCCAGAATACATAAAAAAAAATCCTAAAAATCAATATGAAAAATACAAATAACATAATTAAAAAATGAGCAAACAGAATCGACAAAAGGCAATTCACAGAAAAAGAAATCCCAATTGTTAGTAAACATGTGAAAAGATGATCAATATTATTATAATCAGGAAACAGCAAATTAAAACCACCATAAAATAGGATGTTATCACCTCCTAAATTGAAAAAATGAAGACAGAAAGTCTGCTCATACCAAACGTGGAGAGGATGCTGAATAGCACAGACTCTCATACTGCCACTGCTACTGCAAGTACGCCAGCTGGCACGGCTACTTTGGAGAATAACTGGGTATTGTGCCCCACCCTGCACCAAGCAACTCTGAGGTATGGACCATCATCAGAGAAAGGCCAGCAGCCATGTCCAAGAGTGTTCACAGTAACACTGTTCATAATAATGAAAAAAGAAAAGAACCAGATGCCCATCAACAAAATGAATGACACATAATTTATGCACCAGTAGACTCACTATTGTTAAGATGGCAAATCTCTCTAACTGACCTATAGGGTCAACACAATCCCTATCAAAATCCCAGAAGGTTTGTTTGTTTGGGTGGTGGGAAGAAATTGACAGATGATTCCAAAACTCATATGGAAATGCAAAGCACCAAGAAGAGTCAAAACAGCTTTGAAAAAAGAAGAACAAAGTGAAAAGACTTATACTACCCAGTTCAAAACTTACCATAAAACTATAGTACTCAAGATAATGTGGTACTGGCATAAGGAAAGACTTACAGATCTGTGGAACACACTTGAGAGTCAAGAAATAAACCTTTACATTTACAGTCAGTTAACTTTTGACAAAGGTGCCAAGATAATTCAATAGGGAAAATATAGTCTTTCTAACAAATGTTGCTGAGGCAATTGGCCATCCACATGCAAAAAAATAAATTTATGTTCATATGCCATACGCAAAAATTAATCAAAATGGACCACAGACCTAGACTGACACAGACACCGGCCTGCAGTGTCCGAGACAAATTCACACGGACCCTGTGGAGGAAAAGAGAAGGCATGGCCACTTGCTCAAGGGGAGAGTGCCTCAGAACACCTTGGCCAGGCTCTCAAGAGCAAAGGGCACTGACCGGTGCCTTGACAGGCTTTTATTGTCTTTCTGGGCACATTACATTGAGGGTGGTTTTCATTTACTATGCACAGATCCTCTTTGATTATGCATAGGATCACTGTAGGTAATTGCCTTTTACAGATAACAAAGAAAAGAATGTTACTAATTACATCAAGAAAGAAGGATATTTGCAAATGTAAAGGAGCAAAGTGGTTGAACTGGTTACACTTGTCCTAGGAAGGTTTAGCACGGACTTTAAGAAGTTGCAGTAAGCCCTTGCTGCCTCAATTCAGGGTAAGAGAGTTTTAGCAAAGATTCCCCACGGGAGAACCTGTCCATGGGCCTGGGTCCTGTGTTGCTCTCCACTGGTCCTTCCAAGTGGGAGCTGGGCCCATGCCTACGCAGAACAGCCTCCCATACTAGACATAAGAACTAAAACTATAAAACTTCTACAACCATGAGGCAAAAGAGAGACAATTAATTAACTGAACTTCATTAAAATTAAAAATGTCTACACTTCAAAAGACATCACTATGAAAATCAAACGACAAGCCACATACTAGACAAAAGTACTTTTAGAGGATATATTTGATAAAGAATTTGAATCAAGAATATATAAAGAATTATTACTATTGAAAAAGAAGATAAACAACCTGATTTTAAAAATGGGCAAGCCTTGAATAGACGTTTAACTATAGGAAGATATAAAAATGGCCAATAAGCACATGAAAAGATATTCAACATCATTAGTTAGCAGGAAAATACAAATTAAAACCACAATGAGCCCTGGATGGTAGCTTAATTGGTTGGAGCATCTTCCCATGCACCAGAAGTTGTGGGTTTGATTCCAGGTCAGTGCAAATCCCTAGGCTGTGGATTTGATCCCCAAGCAGGGTGCATATGGGAGACAACGGATTGATGTTTCTCTCTACCTTCACTGTCTGTCTGTTTCTCTCCACCGCCCCCCTACCTCTTCTCTCTCTAAAATTAATGAAGACACATCTTTGGGTGAGTATTAAAAACATAAAACACAGTAAGATGCCACTTCAAATCCACGAGGATGGCTATAATCAAAAAGACAGACAACGCCTGTTTTAAGAGCTACAACGTCCGCACACTGCTGGCGGGAATACAAGTGGCGCAGCCATTTTGGAAAGCAGGTTGGCCATTTCTCAAAAAGTTAAACATAAACTTACCGTATGACTCAGCAATTCCTCTCCTAGGAATCTACTCAAGAGCAATGAAAACACATGTCCACACAAAGACTTGTACGCAAATGTTCATAGTAGCATTACTTATAAGAGCAAGAGTGGAAACAGTCTAAATGTCCATCAATTCATTAATGGATAAGTAAAATGTGGTTATCCATACACTGGAATACCAGTCAGCAGTAAAACAGTATAAAGTACTGGCACTACAACATGGACGAATCTCAAAAACATTATGCTAAGGAAAGAAGCAGCAGCAAATGATTACATACTGAATGATCCCACATATATGAAATGTCTAGAAAATCAAAAGTAGATTAGTGGTATTCTGGGGCCAGAAGTGATAGCAAGGTTTAACAGCAAACATGCTTGAGGGAATTTGAAGGGGAGGGTAATGAAAATGTTCTAACAATGGATTGTGTAATAGTTGCACAACTCTGTAAACTCACTAAAAATCACTGAATTGCACACTTACAATGGTGGATTTTAGGATATGTAAAATATAACTCAATAAAGCTACAAAAACAGAAACCTTATCGTAGAGCAAATAAGGTGAACTGGTCCCATTTCTCCACACTCTGCAACTTCCCTATTTTCATTAAATAAAGAAGGCAGTCTTTAAAGTATTGAAAGTAAGACAGTTACAATTAACCAGGTGTGGAGTTAATCAAACTCGTCCACAGTTCTTTTACTTGAGAAGACACCAATCAAATCTCCAGCTGTAAAATTCAGAAGTCACAGTTCTATATTGTAATACTCTATGTAGAGATTCTGCCAATAAAAATATACTGAAGAAGCAATTGTTAGTTTAGATTATATTCTCACTTGAGCCTCTCAGCAAGCAACCCCATATCACATGCATCCAGTTAAGAGGACCCTTCTTCGTGGGCATTTACTTTGAAAACTAACAGTGACTGAAGGACTTGGTCATGAAATACTTAAAAATAGCACCTGCCATATAAAGTGTCATCTTAACAGATTTCAAGCACCCACTGCAAAGGCTCCCATGCTCTCCTAACCCTCTCCCCAAAGCAACAGGTGAGAAAATAAATGTCACATTGCCATGACATTAAACAAAAATGCGATCTGTCCTTTTGAACTAAAATGGTTATTCAGAAATTCTTTGTTAACTGTGCTGTGAAAATCAAAATGCATGCATTATTTTTTAGTGTATTTCTGAGCCTGGTTTGCCAAGACAGGATGATCTTAAGGGTCAAGAAACAGAATAAGCTGTTTTCCTTACAAAACTTGCTCTTAAGATCCAAGAGTTGTCACGGATCAACAAATTCATGAACAAAGTCAATTCACCAAATGTAAGTCTCCTAATACCATAAATATGTTTTCTTTGTCACACAGTTATGCAGAACATGACCCCAAAATGTATATATCAGGGACACACAACCATTAGTCCCAAAGACACAAAAAAATCTGGTCAAGGAAAACCCAAAATATACTTGTCAACCTCCAGTCTATACAAACCATAAATGCTCCAGGAGTCATACAGGGCCAACGAACTAACTGCACAACCTAGAGGGCACCATTAGTACTGTAACCAGGGTGAGTCTCCTGGAATTGTGCGGTGCACAACCTGTACAGCTGCACATGGTGGCAGTGGGATTAGCCATCTCATAAAAACAGATTCATAGAAAGTACGTGAAAATGGAACAGATGAAATAAGTAGGCCTATAAAAATCATAATTATCCACAAAGGAGTTTTACATGGGAAACACAGAAGAAAAAGAAAAAAATCACTAGACCTGACCTGGATGACTATTTTTAGAGCCTTTACTTTCTGGTCAGAGGCCCAGGCATCCTTCAGGGACTGGTTAAGCTCCTCTATGCGATTCACATAATCCTGCTGAGTCAAATTCAGCAGTTCCTTTTGGGATCCCTGTGGAGAGAAAGCAGGAAAGTGTAAGCACAAAAGGAAAACACTGGCTGAGCCTCGCTCTCTGTTTTATTCATATGCCCACCAGGATTGATAGCTTTGTCTCATGAACAAACAGGTACTTTGAGTTTTCTGCAAAGATGGGCAAAGAGCAGTGACTGAGAGACTGGCCTTGGAGGCAAGTCTAACTGAGGCCAACTCCCACCTCAGCCACTTACTACCACATGATTCTGGGTGAGCTACTTTCTTCCCAGGGCCTCATCTCTGAACAGAGATAACAGGGATAACAACCAGTTATCTGGACCCATAGTGTGCCAGGCATGGTATACTGGATGCTCGAGATACGAAGTTAAGCAGAATGAAATTATGTTTGCACTAATGGAGTTTAAGGTACATAGGACAAAATGGACGTTAATACAAACTGAGATAAATGCTTGGAAGGAAACAATACTGAGCCTGAAATGCCCACTGTAAGCACAACTGTTTCATGTACCACTAAAAACACTTGCTGATCACTGATATGTACCACTGGAGAGATACAGCCCAATTTGAGGGACACTCAAATATTGGACAAAAGGCTCATCTTAGAATGGAAGAAATATGGTAACAGGCAAGGACCCTAGACTGGTGGTTAAGAATATTTTCCTGGAAGAAGTGATGCTTGAGACAAACTCTCAGTGGTGTACAGGTACTAAGTAAACATCGGGGGGAAGGCAATGTGATCTAGACCCCCCTAATGGCTACTTAAGGGAGAGAGAATTCAGGACAAAAAGCAGACCACAGCAAACACCTGTGGCGGAAGACAGCTAGATCACCACATGGATGAAATAACATATGAAGACTTAACAAAGCCACAGTATGTGCTCACTCATTCATTCTTGCCTTTTTTTTAGATGCTCTAAGCTCACATGAATGAGGGTCATTCTAATCCACATGAGGAAATCAGGAACCTTCTACTTTTTATACTAATGTCCTCTGGAAACCAAAGTGAAGAACTCTGTTTAAAGTATACAAGATCCAGAAAATTTGGACTGATCCTAGCTGGTCATTTGAACTATGGGACAGGGTCCCCCTACCCCTTTGCAGTAGGAGGAGTCACATGACTAGTTTGGGCAAACAGGCCATGAGCAGGGGACACGTGTTCCTTTTGGGCTAAGGCACAGTAAAAAGTGACCCTTTCATCAGCTTGGCTGTGACAACCTTAAAAGCTATCTGTTGAGAAAGCAGTGCCATGAGATGGTTTTGTCTGTCAGCTTCACTGGATGAATAATGTGAGGAAGAAATAAACCTTATAATTAAGTCACTGATATATGGGGGTTCATTTGTTACCACAATGTAACCTAGCCTTACCCTAATATACTGTTAGCTTAGAAGCCATGGGGCAGCCCTATCTGCTATGAGCAAAGAAACCAATCTGCAGAAAAAAAAAAAAAAGAAGAAATAGACAGAGTCAGTGATGAGGGGGCTACACAGAACCAAGAGAAACAAAGGCCAGCTGCTGGGTTCCCAGCTCGTTCCTCAGTCTCTGAGTCCAGGCCATTGTGCTCTTGGGTTCAGGATAGTGCCCTTTTCGCCTTCAATTTCGTCCCCATTTTCAACGTAAACCAACTCAAGTGACTTTCACAGACTCACAGACTAAAGAGCGTTGATTAAACTCCTCAGTAATTCCCTTTTTACCCGCTGAGGTTGCCTGATGATGTGCAGACAGAGGCTCAGTGGCATCCAAATTCAAAATGTATCCGGTCCAAATTTGGAAATAAGATAGTGAGTGGACCACTGGATTCTGCTCAGGACCCAACTACTCTAGGTTTAGAGCTGGAAGGACTCTGAAACAAGAGGCAAAACACATGGCACGGCAATGCAACTGCCATGGTGTGGCCCTTTGTCAATTTCAAAGTATCCCCATTCAGCCTACACAACTAGAATCTTTTTGTTTTTGGTTTTCTTTTTTTCTTTTTTTTTGGGGTAAAAGTCTTTGTTTTTATGTCATCAAATAATTACATTTCAACTGACATTTGCCTGTGTATGTGTCCTCACACTGGAGTACAGTATTTTCTTTTTTGTTGTTGTTCAGTTATCCCAATTTTTCCGTTATTCTCCCCTGCCCTAACCACACCCTGCTCCCAGTCAATCCCCACCATGTTGTCCGTGTCCATGGGTCATTTATACTTGTTCTTTAACTAGAGCCTTCCCCTTTTTTCCTCCCTTTTCTGCCTCCACCCTCCCCTTTGATTTTTATAAGTTTCTTTCTTGTTTCCATGCCTCTGGTTCTTTTTTGCTAGTTTGTTTTCTTCATTAGGTTCCTGATATAGGCAAGATCACACACAGTATTTGTCTTTGTGATGTGGTTTATTTCACTTAGCATAATGCTCTCCAGTTAATCCACGCTGTCGCAAAGGTACTTCTTTCTTTCTTTCTGCTGCATAGTATTCCATTGTGTAAATGTACCACAGCTTTTGATACACTAATTTACTGATGAGCATTTTGGCCGTTTTTAGCACTTGGCTATCATAAATAACATTGCTATAAACATAGCGGTACATAGATCCTCTTGCACTGGTGTTGCAGGATTCTTAGGGTATAATAAAAGCAGTGGAAAAGCTGGGTCAAAAAGCAGTTACATCTTTAGTTTTTTTGAGGAGATTCCATACTGTCTTCAACAGTGGCAGCATCAGCCTGCATCCCCACCAACAGTGCACTAGGGTTCCTTTTTCTCCACAACCTCCCCAGCACTCGTTGTTAATGTTTATGATGGCCATTCTGAACAGTGTGAAGTGGTGTATCATTGTAGTTTTAATTTGCACCCCTCTGATGGCCAGTGATGCTGAGCATCCTTTCATACAGATATGGAGCCTCTGAATGTTCTTCTTTTTTTTTTTTTTTTTTTTTTTTAGATTTTATTTATTTATTTTCAGAGAGAGGAGAAGGGAGAGAGAAAGAGCAGTGTATGGTTGCCTCTCACATGGCCCTCATTGGGGACCTGGCCCGCAACCCAGGCATGTGCCCCGACTGGGAATCGAACCGGGACCCTCTGGTTCCCAGCCCGCGCTCAATCCACTGAGCTACACCAGCCGGGCTG